>JAHLSL010000054.1:1671236-1686661 GCA_025920805.1 Petroica traversi | reverse complement strand
AGCAGGGAGTGAGCGCAGAGTGAGCAGGGAGTGAGCACAGAGTGAGCACAGAGTGAGCACTGAGTGAGCAGGGAGTGAGCACAGAGTGAGCACAGAGTGAGCAGGGAGTGAGCAGGGAGTGAGCGCAGAGTGAGCAGGGAGTGAGCACAGAATGAAGAGGAGCCCAAAGTGTGCAAGGCAGCAGGAAGGGAGAAAGTAAAGGAACACACGTGGAAGAAGGAAGGGAACTTGAGGTGTGCAGGACGTGTGCAAGGGAGTGTGCAGGGGAGTGTGCATGGGAGCAGGGAGCATGTCCCACCTTCCCACTCATTAAAATCCCATTTGATTTTCTGAAATTCACTTCTTTCACTTAATAGTAAAAAAGTAGCCTAATAATATATTATATTTAAATATACAGCTATAAATATGATATATATAACTACGTATTTATAACATATATAGTATATATTACCTATATTGTATGTTTAACTGTATATTATAAATATTATATAGAATTGATAGGGTTTGTTAATATATATTAAATATATAAATAATATATACATTTAATATATATTTAATAATATACTTTTTCTATGTTGTTATCTGTATTATTGTATAAAACAAACATACAAACAACATATCTGTGTAATATATACTTGTTATGCAATAGTTATATTATATTAATCTTATGTAATAAATACTGCATTACACATAACAGAGATATATTCTGTATATCCTATAATATATTTTATATTCTGTGCTATCTTTTACCATCATTCTCATACATATTAATTATATCCTAAAGCTGTATTAGATATTTTATATCTATTATAACCTACAATATCTCATATATTTATTGTATCATATATCACAGATATAATATACCACACTGTATATCAGATCATATAATTATACAAATAGCTTCATGATATGTCATTTATGGAAAGCCATTTTTCAGTCCCTATTTTATATAAAATACATGTATTTTAAGTCCCAACTCACAGTTCACCCCTAAAGACACCCTATAAAAAAAAAAATCCAAAACCTGAAGGATCACTTCCCATTGGAGAGAAATGTGGAATATAACACTTGAGGTGGAATTCATCTCCATTGTGGATCTCAAGTGAGATATATTGAGAAATAACAGGATTTGAGGTATTTGGGAATATCTCATTTACAAGGATCTATTCTAGTCCATTCTATTCTATTTAATCCAAAGTGAATTTGCTCAGAGGTTCCCATGGAGGCTGGCGGAAATAGGAATCTTTAGGAGAAAAACCAATACCTTGACACAGAGATGCACAACTTGGGAGCGATCAGGACTTTCCAGAACTGACAAGAATTTCCTTCCTGAATTTCCTGAATTCATTTTCCTAAATTTCCTGATTCTGCAGGATTCTGCTATGCTGGCATTGCGGCTCTTTGCAGAAAACCCAATTTATTCTTCAATAAATCCACTTCTGCTGCAAAACCCCAAGATGCATCAGGATGGTTTTGGGGCTACTTTAGACCTCAAAACCCCACCCTGCCTTTTCCTGATCCACCAATCCCAGGTAAGCCAAAACCCTCTGGAATTTGGTACTTTGCACCAGAAATCCATCTATTTTTTGATGCATGAGCATCCCAACATGTGACCACAACTGGGCGGCAGGGAGCAACTCCTGTAAATTTTTGGGGGGATGGAAAAGCCTTCCCAGGGTTGCAAGAATGAATTAATTTGCCAAAGCAGTGTTTGCATCCCGCGGTCCCAGCGGGAATTTCTCAGTAGCCAAGTGGAAAGGTTTATTTAGCCGGGAGCGGCGCTGGCTTCACAAACATTTCCCCTTATCCAGCAGGGAGAACCTCACCAACCGAAAGGAGATTTAATTAGTGAAAATCTCGTTAGGCAAACGAAATTATCCGTAAGACAATCCTGCTCTGGACAGGGGGGTGATTAACCAGAGCCATTAATCGGGAGCGGCGCTCCAACAGGCAGCTCTGCTCCGGGATGGGGGGGCTGCGGGAGGACACCACACCCCGCCCCCCCCCCCACCCTGCGTGCCGAAAAGCCCTTGAGCATCTCATCAGCACACCAAGAAAGCATCATGCAAATTGCAATTAGCTTTTAGTTTCATCACCCCAGAAAACAGAGAAGAAAAAAAAAAGTGTTTTGGAGGTGCGGGCGCAGCAACCCCCAAAATTCAAGAGGGATCAGAGTGGTACCCAGTGGATGATGTGCCTGCATCCCATCACTGAGCACTGAGTGATGCAAACGCCATTTTTGAAGTTATTTTGAGAATTTTGCTGTTATTTCCAGCTCTTACACGAGGGCTTTTTACCCTAAAGCTGTGGGGGTTTTCACGCTGGTCCCTAATGACACCTGGGGGCCTCCATGTCCATAAAGCCAAGGGCATTGTCCAGGCAGCTCAGAACTACAGGGAAACCTGAAAGAGCTGAGAGCACAAACTGGGGCAACTTCAGAATTCACCAGGACTGAACCTCGGAGGTGATGACACGGCCAGAGGAGTGGGAAGGGACCCACTGCTCTTTTAACCTCCTCCTTTAGTAGGATATCCCAGAGCCACCCATAAAAATCATCAATTCAGGGCAAGGGAAGCCTTCCCTTTGCTAGGAAATCCAGCAGGATGCCTTAAAAAATAGGGGGGGGAAAGCCAAAAATTGGTGCCCAGTGAACAGTCATGGCTTTTATATTTATAATTATATTTATGTATCTCTTATTCAAGTGGATTCCCTGGGGACCTCACCCTGGCAGCATCCTCCAGCTCCAAGTTTGAGTGTCCCTAAAATGATCTTTCCCACCCCCATCAGTTCCCAAGTCCAGAGGAAAGACTCAATATTGCCATCAGCACCTAAAACACTGGGAAATTTGGGAGGTTTTTAGATGTAGGGTGAAGATGAGCTCACTGGAAACCACGCAGGGATGCACCAGGTTCCAGGCAGAGTGAGAGGATGGGAGGGTGATGATGGATACTGAAGGAATGACCCAGCTGATGTCACACACAGGTAATTGAGAAATACCAATTAAATCCCAGTTGGCAGAGCCCAGGCTATAAATTCCCCATATATTACATTCCCAAATATATTCTTCCACTATATTCCCCACTATACCATATCTATATACATATAGATGCATAAAACATTGTCTTTCCCAATATATCAACGGAATATAATCTAATATTCTTCAATACATACAATATTTTCCAATATCTTCTATTCCTAAATATATTCCCCAGCATTATATGTTTTATATTTCCCTATAAATAAATAAATAAATAAATAAGCAAACAAACATGGGTGTTATATTATTTGAGCTGCCCTTAACTTAAAAGTGATTCAGAGGCTGCAATTAATGCAATTATTTCCATTTTTTTTGCAACATCCATCATTTTTTTTTCTATATCTTGGGCTCAACTCACTGTTGTCCAATTTCTGCCACAAATTTGCTATGAGTTTAGAGCAAAACCCACACAATTTTTGTCAGGCAAAAGGAGTTTATCTTTTAATGATCCTTACCAGATCCCACTCTTGGGACATGAAAAAAAAAATTGAAAAATGTGGTCTTATTTAAAATCTGGTTTCATCAGAAAGTCAAATTTTACTGAAAAGCTCTGCTTTTAATGATACTATTGATGGGCACCAGGCTTGATGGGAATTACAAACCTTGGGCATCAGCTGTGCTAAAATCCATTTTTGGATGAGCCGGGAGTGACCAGCCTGGCAGTGCAGGGTGTTTGACACCTGTGGAGTTTTGGGGAATTTCCTTTGGGATGAGTTTTGGGGAATTTCCATGCTAAAAGTGAGAATGGGTCTGGAATTTGGGTGCTCTGCACAGACCTTTGGTGTGAGGGTGCACTTCAGTTCAGGTGCCCTGTGAGCACCTTTGCTAATTAGGGCCTCCCTCGGGACCTTGGCTGACTTGGGCACCCCAATCTTTGCTAATTAGGGGGCCTGGCTGGAGTCTTTAATTCGGGTGCCCTGCAAGCATCCTTGCTGACTGGGGTACCAACTCTGCTAATTAGGGTGCCACACCAGGGTCTTTGCTAATTAGGGTGCTCTGCGAGGAGCTTCACTGGTTTGGGCACTCTGATGAGGTCGTTAATTTGGGGACCCTGCAAGGACCTTGGCACCCCCCACACGCCCTGAGAGGGCCTTGGCTGATTCGGGTCCCATCCCACAATCTCTGCCATGAAGATGCCACACGTGGGGCTCTGCTGATTAGAGGGCCCTGCAAGGACCTCTCCTGATTTGGGGGCCTGGTCAGGATCCTTATTTTTCATGCCTTGTGAGCACCTTTGCTCATCAGGGTGCCCTGGGAGGGTCTGTGCCAATCCCACGGCCTCGGGCCCTTTGGGTGCCCAGTTGAAGTCCCCAGGTGCCCTCAAGGGGACTCAGGTGGCTGGTGGCACCTTTGCTCTGCAGGTCAGGAGCAGCAGGTGACACAGACAGACCCTGCAGAGGTGACACCACTGCTCCCCTGCTCTGGGATGCTCCATGCAGGATGCGCTGCATCCACCCCTCAGCTGCAGGAATGGATTTACATCCCAAACTCCTGCCAGGAGCAGGTGATGCCCATCCCCACGGGGTACAGGGCAGCTCCTGGGATGCCTCACTGGCATCAGAGCATCCCAAAATCCCATCTGCAACCCCCGCGCCGCATTAATGGCTCAGATTTTGCTAATTGTACAAACCTAATGGGGGAAGGAGCTGGCGGGGGGGGAAAAAAAGGGTAATGGCCATCAGGCCAGCAATAAACCAAAATTAATGGGCTGTGGGAAGAAATCATGTCCACTTAATCCCAGCTTTGGAACGCTAATAGAATCGGGAACACCAGGGGGGTTGCTGCATCCCGAGGTCACTCCCGGGCCTGCAGGACAGTTTGGGAGGTGGGAGGAACGGGCAGGAGCCTCTTCCCAGGGCCTGGGATGTGGCAGCAGGAGAGGGGAGAACTCCTGCAGGGAAAGGCAGAGACATGGAGAGGGATGCAGCTGAAAAACACCGTGTTGGGACTCTGCCTTCAGCTGGGGATAGCTGCTTTTTATCTCCTTTTCATATTTTTTTTTTAATTTTCCTTTTTCTTTTTTCCAATTTTCTTTTCATATTTTTCTACTTTATTTTTTTCTGCATTGATTTTCTTTTACCAATTCTCCTTTTTCTTTTAATTTTCTTTTTGTATTATTTTCCCCCATTCTCCCTTTTGTTTTTAATCCATTCTTTCTTTTTTCTGATTTTGCTTTGTTTCTTTTTAAGCAATTTTCTTTTTTTTTCCATTTTCCCTTGTCTTTTTATTTTTTTCTCTTTCTTCCCACATTTTCTCTTTTTTACCAAGTTTCTTTTTTCTTTTCACTTCTATTCCCCCCTTTTTTTTGGTTTGTTTTTCATTACTGTTTTTCTTTCTTTACTTCCTCTTTTTTAACCAATTTTCTTCTTTATTTTTATTTTCCCACAGAAAAAGGAAAACCATTTCCCTACCACAAAGCAAGGAACACCCACCCACACCTGTAACCCAGCAGGACTGGGATGCCAAGATGGGATTCCCAATCCCTCTCTTCACTCCCCCCCATCCAACTTTTACCCCAGCCCTGCTTCATCCCAGTAGAAACTGAATTACTTTGTGATTTTTGCTTGCCCTAGAACAAAAATCCCGTGCACAAATATTCCTGTTCCTGGCAGACAGGGATGAAGGTAAGACTCATTCCAGACTTAAAAAAACAAAACAAAACAACAACCCCCCACCCCCAAAAAAAAAAACAAAACAAAAAAAAACAACCAACTTTTGCCCATATATTTGAGTAGGAGCAAAGGTCTTCATTTTAGGAAAAGTGGGATTAAAAGCAGATGTAGAATATTTCTGTGAAGGTGTGCAAATACAGATGTGAGTGGATGTCACCAACACTTGGAAAAATCTAAACTATCTGTCTTTTCCAATCAAACTGCTCCCCTTGGGAGCCAAAAAAATCCCATTAAACCCCAGTAAAACCAGAATCACACTGGGAGTGAGAGGCCAGCTGCTCTGAGCATCCCACAGACAGGCTCCACTCCCAGCTCCTGCTTGGGATGGCTCCTCCAACCATCCCAAACCCCACCCGAGGCTGGAGAGCTTTTTCCTTTGGGAAAAATCCCAATTTTTTCTCCTGAAAATGCCAAGGGGGAAAGACAATTTTTAAAATGCTCCTATTTTTGAGGACCCACTGAGGGCTGGGGAGGATGGGAATGATGGATCATCCAGGCTGGACCAGGGATGCTCCAGTTCCCTGTGAGAAAGCATACAGGGATCATCCAGGCTGGACCAGGGATGTATCCAGGAATCATCCAGGCTGGACCAGGAATATTCCAGCTCCCTATGAACAAGGATACAGGGATCACCCAGGCTGGACCAGGAATATTCCAGCTCCCTATGAACAAGGATATAGGGATCACCCAGGCTGGACCAGGAATATTCCAGCTCCCTATGAACAAGGATATAGGGATCATCCCAAGCTGGACCAGGAATATTCCAGCTCCCTGTGAGAAGGATACAAGGATCACCCAGGCTGGACCAGGAATATTCCAGCTCCCTATGAACAAGGATACAGGGATCATCCCAGGCTGGACTAGAGATATTCCAGCTCCCTATGTACATGGATACAGGGATCATCCCAAGCTGGACCAGGAATATTCCAGCTCCCTGTGAACAAGAATACAGGGATCACCCAGGCTGGACCAGGGATATTCCAGCTCCCTGTGAGAAGGATACAGGGATCACCCAGGCTGGACCAGGGATGCTCCAGCTCCCCCACACAGGGAGAAAATCAGGCACCAAACACAGATATACTCAATTCCCAGATTTTTCCCGCAATAATTCAGGCTGTTGATGTGGAAAACCAACCCAGGGTTGCAGGCACGAGCTGTTTGGATGCCCTCAGAGCAAAAGGAGGAGCCAGCTCGTGTAAATAAAGTCGGGATGGCACCGAGGGAGGCGCTGGCCCGGCCGTGCCCCGCGGCTGCCGGGCTCAGGTTGCAGGATCCACCGAGGATTGCGGGGCCGTGCCGGAACGCAGCTATTTTAGGGTTGGGGATATCATTTCACCAACAATTCCCCTCAAGTTTCATGTGACACGGCCCCAGCATCCCGAAAATAAACGGGGACTACACCTCGTCTTAAAGGGAATGGGAAGGGAAATGTTAAATGTAACAACAGGCACCCAAATCGTTGGCGTTAATGATTTGTCTTATTTTATTTCTAGGAAGGAGAATAAATGCACACCGGGGGCAAAAAGCACTTTGGGTTTCAGCAAATATTTGGAAATCTTGTTAATTAATGGTACAGTGGACACAAAGATGCAGCTGAGATGCAGAGCTTGGGATCACAGAGGGATTTGGCAGATGTTTATATTGTACTTGGGGAGTTTTCCCATGGACATTAAAAATAAATAAATAAAATTTAGCACTTGGCTGCTCCCAGTGACAACCTCAGGGTTCCTTACTCAGAGCAGTGGCAAAGATGTGATGCTGCATGTGCTAAAATACCAAAATTTGGAGGAAAATTGTTTTTCACTGATTTTTTCCCCCCTACTGTGCAATGAGTCCAATGGGATTTCTGCTGTTTGGGGCCAAAAATCTCAGATTTAGGACTATCCCCATTCTTGCAGCCATATCACTGCCTAATTTCATTGCACATTAAATTAACTTAATATTATGTATATTTCTATTAAATTTATTACTTGTATTTATTTTTATATATTGTATCTACTATATATATTATACCACACTACATTATAAAAGTTCGCTAACATATCCCAATCTCTTCAATGAAAACTATCATTAATCAGCTGGAAAAATCATCTGCATCTCCTGTGGAAGACCAACAACACTTTTGGCAGCTAAAACTCACTCAGTAGCAACTTTCAAATTTCTTTCAGACTCCACTGCTGCAGCTTTGGAGAACCCACCTCGGCGTGATTCCCCTTCCTCACCTGCAAATGGAATGTAAAGTTTGAAATTCAGGTTGTAACTAAAAACAAACCAGCTCAGGGACAAGGAATTTTGCAGGAAGCTGAGCATCCACCAAGCTCCTGCCCTCAAACCAGGAGCGTGTGCAAGAATATCCGAGTGGGTTTTTTTCTCTGGAAATCACCAGAGAATGTTCTGATGTTTGGTCCACATCAGAAAAGTTCTTTTCCTTCAGGAGGACACGAACAGGTTGATCACCAGCTGCACTTTGCTCATGAGGGGACAAGATTTTCTTCCACCAAAACTGCCCAGCACTCACGCTGCTCTCCTGCACAATAATTCCCTCTAATCAATCAACTGATAATTTTCTATCATAAATCAACCAATATTTTTTCTTATAAATCAATCATTCATTTTCTGTTATAACCGGATCAATCCATTAGTTTCTATTATAATTCCATCAATCAATAATTTTCTAGTATAAATCAATCCATAATTTTTTACTATCAATCAACCCACTACTTTCTATTACGAATCAATCACTAATTTCCCATTATAAACCAATCAACTCACGATTTTTCTACCCCACATCAGCCAATAAATTTTTATTACAAGCAAACCAATTCACGACTTTCTATTACAAATTGACCCATCGATGATTTCCTATTAGAAACCAACCAACCTTTGGCTTTCTGGTATAAATCAATCAATCAATCGGGGTTTTATTCAGAGTCAATTAGAATTCAATTGGAATTAATTAGATCCTGGCTCTGTTGCCGCTGGGCTCAGGGCCCCCATGCCCCCCCCAGCAGGTATTTATAGGCACCGTGGCTCATCCCCACTGCCCTCAGCCCCAGCCATTAATTAAATTAGCACAAAGAGGGGCTTGTTGAGCGCTCCAGCCTCCCGAAGTGCAGCCAGGAACAGGAAACAAAGGGTGCAATTCTGTCTGCCCGGCTCAGGGGTGCTCAGCAGGGCATGGGGTGCCCCCACCCCACTGCAGGAATGCCATGGGTGGGGGGGCAGCCCCACAGAGCAGCCCTGGAGTGTGGGATGGATGGGCCAGAGCAGTTGGGAATCTTGCTGAGAGAATTACACAAATCCCACCCATCACTTCCCAGATTTACCCAAATCAGAGGCTGGAATTCCAATTCAGCCCCTTCCCAATCCTTGAGCCCTTCCCAGCTCATCCCTGCAGTGTGGGAGCACTGCTGCCCTCAGCCCCTCTCCAAGCACAATTAACTCAGGGTGAGAACGCTCCCAGTAATTCCTGCAGGGATAACAGCACTGGGAATTTCTCTGGCTTTTTCCCCTGTTGAGCCAAATCCCTGCATAAATGGTTGCAGGGAAAATAACCCCCCAAATGTCTCTACCTTGAGATAACCTTGGCCACTTGCCAGGTACTCAGATATTAAAGATGCTACTAAATCGCTTTATTTAGTGGTTTTAGCATAAATATTCTCACCAGGACCTTCAGCTCCACTGTTTAGGGTGTTAAATTTAAAAGGGAGAGAAGAGGAAAAAAAAAAAAACCTTTTGGAGGTTGTTTAGGCAAGGAGGAATGATTTGGCACGGTGCAGGGTGGGATTGAGATGGCAAAGGTCATGCTGGAAAGAGGGAAAACTCCCCAGCAGCAAGAGGAGGCTCCTGGTATGAAGAGACAACACTGAAATGCTCAAAAAGAGTGAAAAGCAACTCGGTAAAAAGTGATGGTTGAGACATGGGATTGAGGAGGTTGGGGGGGAAACAGCAGGAATGGGGAATGTGCCCATGAGGGCTCCTGGTGTGGGGGTCACAGCCAGGAGCTGGAGGAGCATCACTGGAAATGCACAAGTAAAAATGCATTACAAACACTAGAACTGCACGAGTAGCCCCAAATTTGGATAAGCACCCACAAAATCGTACCAGCATTGCTAAAACTGGATGAGAAACAACTGGATTAGGAATCCTTAAAACTGCATCAGTACCCCTAAAGTTGGACCACTAAAATCACACCAACATCCCTAATACTGGACCAGCATCCCTAAAATTGCACCAGCATCCCTAAAATCACACCAACATCCCTGAAATCACACCAACATCCCTGAAATCACACTAACAACCCTAAAATCACACCAGCATCCCTAAAATCACACTAACACCCCTAAAATTGCACTAGCATCCCTAAAATAAGATCAGCAGCATTAAAGGTAGATGAGCATCCCTAAAATTGCAGCAGCATCCCTAAAAGTGAAGGAGCATCACTAAAGCTGCATCTATGACAACTGCACTGGCATTCCTAAACCCACCCCTGAAATTGGATAAGAATCTAAAAAAATCTAAATCTAAAAATCCCACCAGCACCACCTTACATGAAAATAACCCATTGATACCATTTAGTATTTAATTCATGCTATTATCTTTCATTATTTACTCTTTACTTTTTATTGGTTCTTGATTATGTATTGCTATTTATTTTTTATTGTTTGCTTTTTATGATAGTTAAGTTTGTTCTTCACCATCCCACTCACAAAGTGTCCTGCTTCATTATTTCTGCGTTTTAGAGCAATTTATTAATTAATTGCCAGAGTTATGAGATGTTGGATCTGGCACCGAGACATAAAGAAACCAATTCCTGCACGTAAATGCATTAGAAGACCTTTGCAGGCATTTTATATAAATGGGATTTTCTTGAGGTTGAGATAAAAAATAATAAGAATTTATGTCTTCCTTTTTTTAACTTCTCCAGCAAAGTTCATCTCCTCAGAGTCCAGATTTTGGGGCTTTTTTTTTTTAATAATTCTACCTAAACAGGGTGAGTGAGTAGGGTGAGCAAGGTCAGGGAGGAGATGCAGGATGCAAGAGGTGGGATGGAGAGCATGGAGGGGAGAACTCCACCCACCACCCCTGAGCCAATTATTTATAATTATTTATTATGAGCTGATGAAGGGGATAATAAAATACAAGACCTGGAGAGGGCTCAGCTCATCAGCCTCACTCCCCGGGAGCCCTCCCTTTGGAAAGAGACAGCAGGAAGATAGTGGAAATAAGGTAAAAATAGAAAACTGGGGGGAAAAGGAGAAAAATCAAGCAGGAAAAAGACTTTTCATTTTCTGGGATAGCATCAAAATCTCCATCCCAGGCTCCCAGCTGTCCTCGGCATCAGCACCGGCAACAGGCAGCGGCGTTTGGATGGAGAAATTAGCAGCTTGGAACAATAAATTCCCTTTTAAATTTATTGCTCAGGAGCATTAAAAATGTCTAAAGTGGTTTACATCCACCAGCGCCGTGGGAATTCGCCCAGGGATCCGGGAGCTGGTAATTGCTATTCTCAAACTTGCCTTGGAAGCTTCAAGTAGTGTTTAAAAAAAAAAAACCACCACATTTTAAGGGCTTTATAAAGCCATAAAGTGCCCTTGACGTACCTGGGAGTGATGGAGCTGGGAGAGGCTGGACCTGCCTATGCCAAATAATCCTGGGAAGAACACACTGAGAAAGGGAACTGCTACAGTTCAATATTGGAATTTATTTTTTTCAATTATTTGGTGAAGTTTTGCCTCACTGCTGGGCTGGGGACAGAGCGTGTGGCATTGGGGGGGGACATCAGAGAGCCCAGGCTGGGGCATGTTGGGTTTGCTGCTTGGACAGGACTGGGCTGCAAAAGAAATGGGAAAAAAGGGAAAAAAAAAAGAGGGAAAAAGGAAAAATAATAAAGGAAAAAAATAGAAGTAAAAAAAAAAAAGGGAAGGGAAACAGAAAAAGCTAAAAAAGAAAATTATAAAGGGTAGAAAAGAGAAAAAGGTTAAAAATAGGAGTGTGAAAGACAGACAGGGAAAGGGAAAAAACATTCCTCTTTTTTTTAGGGGGGAAAAAAGGAAAGAAAAAAAAGGAAAACAAAGAAAAAAGGGGAAAAGAAAAAATAAGAAAAGGAGCAGAAGAAAAAAGAGGAAAATCAAGGGGAAAATAAAACAGAAAAAAGAAAAAATAAGGAAAAAATAAAATATAAGAAAATAAAGGGGGAAACAAAAAAGGAAAAAGGGAAAAGAAAGGGGGGGGGAAGAAAAGATGGGGGAAAGAAGACAAAGGGAAATAGTACAAAAAATAGTAAAGGAGAAAAGGTAGAAAAGGGAAAAATGGGGGGGAAGGGGGGAAAGAAGGAAAATTAGAGGGAAAGGGGGGGAAATGGGGGGAAAACAGAAAACAAAATCAGCTTTCCCTGACATGGAAAAATTCCAAGGAGTTGAAGCTTCACCCCAAGGCTGAAGGAGCTGCCAGGTCCTGTGGGGGCTGAGGCTGTCCCTGCTCCCTGCCAGGATTTTCCCACTGGAAACCCCAGTCCCAAACACATCTTCAAAAAAAAAACAGGGGAAGAAATAAAATAGAAGCTTCCCATAACTGGTCCAGAATTGGGATTATTTTTAATTGGCTTTCTGAGATTTCTGGCAGGGATCCAGGCAGCCGGCACAGCCAGGGAAGGGAAAACCTGGCCAAAAAACTCTGGGTTCAATAATAATATTTTTCATAGTTTTTGTAACACCTTGTTAAAGCCCAAAGCTCCGCACTGAACATCAGTGGGGAATTTTTTTCCCTCGACACAAGTCGGATTTCACTTTCTCCTCCACCTGCACCAAAATAATCTGTTTTTTGGGGAGTATCAGCAGTGCTGCATCCCTAAACCTGAGGGTTTGTGACCTTTTGGTGAGGCTACCTGGATATTTGGGATTGTACTTTGTATGGGAGGGATGGGACAGGTAGCACAGGGGGAAGCATGGCCTGGAAAACAAAAGTCAAGGTAAAAAAAAAATCAAATAGTGATAAAGCAGAAAAAATGAGAGATTTTTTTTTTTATTTTAATTTAAAAAGCGTAAAAATAAAACTAAACCAGATAAAATAAAAATTAAATAAGAAATAACACAAAATTAAAATTGAATTAAAATAAAATAGAAATAAGTAATAAGTAACTAATAATTTTTTTAAATTACAGACATGGTGCTTTGAGAAGTGGTTTTGTGGTGGATTTCACAGCTGGACACGATGGTCTTGAAGGCCTTTTGCAACCCAATCATTTAACAGACACCAATTAACCAGAGCTGGGAGTACCCAGGGTTTGTGTTCCTATTTGGAAGAGGGAAAGCCAAAAAAATGGGATATAATCAAGCAGTTGGGAAGCACTGAGGCCAAATTCCCATCTTATTTATACAGCTGCAAATCACAGCTGGGCAAAGCAACCTCATCCCGCTGGGATCACGGCCCCGTCCCACCAGGATCACAGCCCCATCCCATCCTGTCAGGCTTGGCTTTCCATGGGGATCACCTGCAGCACTACCCTGCTCCTTCCAAGGCTGGAGGGAGGGATAAACCCGAGTTTAAATTTAATTGAGGATTAATTCCCATCCTTCCGGATTATTATTTGGAGCCGGCATCTTAATGATCTGACTAATGATGCTGGGAATTAATTTATTTTTGGGCTAATTAGAGGGCATTTGTTAACACCCTCTTTGGTGGTGGCGAAAATTATTTGGGAATCGAGTTATTCGACAGTGCATGGGATGTTAAATGCAAGTGGGAATTGTCTGGATCCAGCAAATTATCCCGCTAACACCCCAAAAAAGTGGCTTTCCCCGCACTGGAGGGAAATGAGGATGGTGAATAACTGGGGACAGGAAGCTGGGATGCAACAGCAGCACCCATGACCTAAAATAAAGATGATCCTGATGCTCGAGCTGGATTTCCCACCAGGACTGCAGATGCCAAATCTCCCTTAATTCATCCCTAACTGTGGCAGAAGTTTCCTCCCAACTTCAGGAAGCGTGGGCTGTTGCTCCTCACATCCCTCCCACAATCTCTCAGCTGCCCCATCCCATCACTCTGACTCATTTCACTGATCCCTTCAAGCCACAGCAGCTCCCAGGAAAATAAATTGGGCCAAACTGGGGTGTCCCAGCATTCTGGGTTAATTTTCTCCACATCTTGAGGAAATATCCCAAGAATCCATCACACAAACCCAAGCAGGGTGGTACCCAAAGGTGCAGTCCAGCCCCTGCATCCCTGAGGATGAGGATGGATGGCTGAAGGATGCTCTTCCCAGCAGCACCAAGCCAATATTTCAGTTTTGCAGAAGGACAAAAAAAACCCCATTATCACTCAGATTTATAGATGCTGTCCATCAAGTTGGAAAAAAAAAAAGTAATTCAGAAGTTCACAGGAAAAGCCAAAATCACCCAAAATCCAAAGCTGCCCCATGAGGGTCTTGTTTTACCCTTGCGTTGGAAAAACAGTAATTCCTGATGTGCCAGTGAGGTAAAACACTCTTCTCCCAAAATAACTTCATGCATTTAATCCAAAAGAGGAGATTCCCTTAATAAAAACAAAACAAAACAAAAAACTTTAGGAAAAAAGATGAGATTTCCTTTAAAAAAAAAGGTAACTTCCTTTAAAAAAAAAACACTATTTCCTAAAGAAAAAGTTTCACTTAAAAAAGGAGTAACTTTTTTAAAAAGGCAATTTCCTTAAAGAAAAGGAGAACGAGATTTCCTTTATTTCTCCCTCCCAAAAACAATGGAGGGAAAATGGAATATGTTCCTGCAAGCTCAGTGGGGAAGCTCAGCATCACTTTTCTCCCTGTTTTTTCCCTCGCCCCATGGTATCAGGGAGTGTTCAATGTTATATATAAATAAATATCTTACATTATACAAATCTCAGGTTAAAATGAAGGGGTTTTTGGAACCCCCCAGTGCCGGCTTTGGGGGGCAAGAGCTGCAAAATGCCTTAGAAAGCCCAATTTTGGGATGCTAAGGGACACAGCATTTCCTTCTCTTCCTGACACCACCAGCTCCCCTATTAACCTCTCCTGTAATTAGCCTCAAGCAATTAACTTTTGCTCCTAACGAAGGAATCTCAGTGCAGGGAGTTAAATAAAATAGGAGGGAGGAGGGGGAAAAAAAATAAGGGGGAATCCTGATCCCATCATCTGCCTGCCCCATATAGCTTAGACCCAAAACAAGGTGCTATTTTTTCACTTAAATCACCAAAAATTCAATTGATTCACCCAAACCCCTCTCCCTGTCCACATGAGGCTGGAATGAACCCCCAAAACATCAAACCCCAAAGGTTCTGGGGTAGTTTTTTTCAGGGAGAACCCGATTTTCCACAAGGGGATGATGCCAGCTACGCCGAGTCAGCACTTTTGGAGGCATGATGTCCAAAAGTTTTACCAAAACCAGGTCCACTGAGCCACTCACTGCTTTTCCCCACTCCAGCCCTAAAACCTTTGAGGATTTAAAGGCAAAATAAGTTGAAAAAAGCCCAATTAAGCCATTTCCTCTCCTATTTTCTGCTTCTCCCCGGCAGACAGCTGTCCCGCATCCCAGCCAAAAATAATCCATCCCCCCCCCTTTCCTCCATCTAATCTCCCCGGCTGGGAGTTTGAAAATATCCTGCCGGGTTTAGGGTTTCCCGTTACCCGGTGGGCGGCGAGATAGTGGGAAAAAGGATCCTTGGGAGCGAGAAAAACCGGGAAGAGCCCAAACAAAGAGCCC
>JAHLSL010000054.1:1658463-1670836 GCA_025920805.1 Petroica traversi | reverse complement strand
CCGCCCGCCCCAGACCCCCCTGGTGATCCCTGGACACCGCTCAGACCCTCCCTCGGACACCTCCGATGTCCCCTGGACAGCGCTCAGAACCTCCCCCCGCCTACCTTGGACCCCCCTGGTGTCCCCTGGACAGCCCTCAGACCCTCCCTCGGCCACCGCCGGACCCCCCCTGGTATCCCCTGGGCAGCGCTCACACCCTGACCCGGCCACCCCGGACCTCCCCTGGACACCGCTCAGACCCTGCCCCGGCCACCTTCGCTCCCCTCTGGTGTCCCCTGGACACCGCTCAGACCCTGCCCCGCCTGGCCCGGACCCCGCTGGTGTCCCCAGCCGCCTTTTCCCTTGCACCCCACCACCAGATTCCCCCACCTCATCTGCCTCCCCAGCAGATCTGTCCGACACCTCATTCCCCAAATGTGCCCCCCCACACCTGTATTACCCCCAGCTCCCCCCATATTCCTGCCCCCCGTGAATGCTTCTGCCATCCCAGACAGATTCCGAGCCAGCCTTGGTGGCCTCGGGCTCCCGTGACTCCAACCCCCCCCAAAGTGCCCCCTCCATCAAGGCCCCCCAGGGGGGTTACCAAACCCAGCCACCTCCAGCACAACCTTGAAATTTAGGGTACCCCGTGAAATCCCACCCCAAACCCCTCCTGTAGCATTATCCCCCAGTAAAACATTCTTATTTTGGAAGTAGCTACTAATTATTGGTAATTTGGGAGGGGAGGAGGCTTCTGACCAAGCTCACCCCACCCAAATTTTGGTCCATATGAGACATCAACTGCCCTTGTCTCTTCCAAAGAGATGAAGATGAGATTTTCCTGGAATCACATTCATTGAGAGCACAGGATCCTATAGCAAAATTTTCCCTCATTTTGTTCCAAAAGCCACAGGGCTTTTTTTCTGGATCAGTCTGGCCACAGTTTTTTTCTCCCAGTTTTCCAACCCCTTCCCTAAAGAAAAAGGCCATCAAGAAGGGTTTTAATGAGAAACATTGAATTTCTGCCCATTTCCTAAGGATATGGGTAGGGGCTGAATCACTCTAAATAGCCCCAGAATTACTTTGGAATAGGTTGAGGTTAAGAGGTTAAGGAATAGGTTAAAATCGGCTCCAAAGACTTACAGAGGAATGTACAAGTGACATTAAATTGCCATGGGGTCAGGGATGCAGTGGGAAAGGTGGTCAAACAAATCAAATTTAAGGCCAGGAACCCAAAACACTTTGATTTTTCCTCTTCAGTTCTCCAGAACTAATGGCCACTTGAAAAAACAGA
The DNA here is from genome assembly GCA_025920805.1 of Petroica traversi. Lineage (NCBI taxonomy): Eukaryota > Metazoa > Chordata > Aves > Passeriformes > Petroicidae > Petroica > Petroica traversi. Next base: position 1,669,563 of record JAHLSL010000054.1, on the reverse strand, counting down.
ATTCCTAAATCCCTCCTTCCAGTTTATCCCGAAAATAAGTCCATCCAGAAAATATTTGCTCCACCGTTTGTATTTCCTACTTGGGAGCAGGCTCTAACACACAATGATGTCCTTTGGGTTGGCCAATGAAGAGAAATGGAAAATAGATGGCTCCCACTTGGAATCCATCAATAAAATAACAGAGAGATGCAGTGGGAGGTTGGGATGAATCCCACCCGCTCCCCTCCAAAAAAAAAAATCAAAATCACTGCATTGCATCACTGGGAAAACCAGCAGGGACTCAGAGCATCCCCCTAGTCCTTTGGAGATGCTGGAATGATTTATAGGAATTTCTTGCCTTGTAAATCAGCCGACGGGACGTTTTTCCCCTCCCTTATTACTATTCCACAGAAGCGAGCAAAGATGAGGAGCCATAAAGCTGTCGCCGGTTGTTTCAACCAGCTGGGGATGCCAGACAGAAAATATTTCGGGTTTTGCAGGAGCTGGAGAATTGGAAAGGAAGAAAGAAGGGGAGGCAGATGGAAAACCCATCACTGAGATATCAAAGGACCACTGGATCATCCACTCTTGGCATCTCATCTTTCTCGCATCTCGTCTTGGAAAACAGGGGTGTAAAAGAGCAGGCACATGTGGGGCATATTTTAAGCTGCATCACTGCCAAAAATATCCAAGTGCTCAAGATTTTAGGGTTCTCGTGGTGCAGGGATTCTTCTGGAGCCAGCAGCAATAAGCTCCTCACATTCACTCCTCAAGAATCCCAAGTTCTTTGCTAAAGCACCCCACATTTCATTCTGGAATATCCCACATTCACTCCTCGAGCATCCCTCATTTATCTTCCCCAATTTGTTACCAATCACCACAGCAATTCCTCCACTGCTTTTGGAATCTCACACTTAAACTCCAGGGAAAGTATCCAGGCCTAGATTTTTCCCTCACAGAGGCAAAGACTGCTTCTTCCCTGGAGAGTTTTACCAGAGGTTAATTATCATCAATTATCATCCCTGGTTAAAAAAATGCATTTCCCAGTTGGATTGGCCACTTCATCATCCAGCCACGGGAGCTTGTTGGAATTTTTTTGGTGATAAATTAAAATTCTCTCACACTCAATCTCGCAGTTATTTTCCCAAGGAAAAAAATAATCATCTTTCTGCTGCAACAGGTCATTACTGAATGATATTTTTTTTTTTGGTCAGGTCTCATCCCACAAGCCCTGAGCCTCCAGATCTCCAGGGCTGGGGGTGCTTGGCTGCATCCCTACTGAGAAGAGTTGGGTACCCACTCACTTCTTCCCACTCTGGACTGCAGCTGGAAGGGATGTCCCAACCCCAAAACCTGGAAACTCTCCTTCAGACACCTCATTCCATCCCTATCCCAAACCAGATTGCTTGAAAACCTCCCTGAAATTAAACCCCCTCCACTTGAAAGTCCCCCAAATTCTGGGAGTCGTGCCATTTCCATGCCCCAGACTTGAGCATGGGCACCTCAGGAAGATTTTTTTGCTCACGTGAGGTCAGTGTTGTAAATCTGTAATTGCTACAAACTCACTGGCACCTATTCCAGAGGACATGGACGGGTCCTTTCCAGAAGAGACGAGTACTCGGATCAGGTTTGATAAAATATTAAACATTTGGCAAGAGCAGCGACACACATAACCAGCAATATTTACATTTTTACATAACGGGCTTCAGGAGAAAACAAATTACATAAAATATAGAGGTTTAGTCTCCGTCATTTCACTGCTCCTCCATAAATAATTCAATTCTCTTTCCAAGATTGCATTATTGCTCGTGTCGGATTTCTCTAAGAAAACTGTGACGGGATTCTCCGCAAGATGCAGAAGAGCAAAACCCAGTAAATTATTCAACGAGAGATGTTAAAAACAAGACAGGGTTTTGGGGAGGCTGAGCCCAGCTTAAGCCCTGCAGGAGTTGGAGGGATAAGATGTCCCTTCCAAATTGCTTACAGGGAGGGTGTCCAACCCCCTCAGGAGTTAAGAGATGCTGAAAAGGAATCCCTAAAGACAATTTAGGATTTGTTTCAGGTGCAAACTGTCCCAGTGGTACCCAGCAGCCCTTCATCCCTCTGGCTCAGGCACTGCACTTGGATCTGGTGATGATGCACAAAGCAAATCACTCATTAAAATCTGTGTTGGATTTTCAGGAGATATTTAAGGCCGTGAATATTTTCCTACACCTTTCCAAGCCCTCTCCATTAATGAGTTCCAAGAAGGGAAAAGAAAATTCAGCATCAACCAGTGCAGTCTTAAAAGCAACATATAGGGACCATCAGTTGTCTGTCCAAACCCAACAATGTTTGTACCAAATGTGGGATGAAATTAAAGGATTCCCCAAATTTTAACCATTCAGTTCATGGAAGATGTTCTGTATGACTTGATTTTCTCTCCATTTTTGGTACTTCGTATACTGTCAGGACAACTCCTCCTTTTACCCGTGCACATGATTTTCTTGGGAGAAATAAGAGAGTCAACCCCAAAAGATTTATGACACCAAGACAACAATGTTATTTTTGAAGGCACCGTGCATTTTAAACGATCTAAGACACAAACACGAGCATGTAATTTCACAAGAACTAATAGATAAATGCATGGGAGAATATAATCAAGGGGTTTATCAATAATCCATAGGGACAAGGAGGATATGTTAAGAATAAGTGATCAATGCAAGGATGGCTCTATATTCCCAGAGGTTTCCTATGCAAGATTAAATAAGATTAAGTTTATTTCTTGTGAGAGATTGATGGATTGATAAAAAAAAAAGCTAAAGCCAAAACAAAGGATTTTTTCCCAGTTGATGCCTCCACCAAGCAGCTGGGATTGAGTAGGAAAACATCTAAAAAAATGGGATTTCTCCCCTCCCCACAGAGGCTGAGTGGGGGTTAATGATGGCTTGTTGAGCCAGGAAAGCATTTTGAGGTCCTTCCAGAGGGCAAGTGATGGATAAATGGCAGGTTATATATATTTTGATTAGAAAATCCCTGCTGCCAACTTACTCCTCTTAAATGTTTAATTTCAAGACATAATAAGTCTGCGGCTGCTTTTTGCTGCTCCTTTGGGCTCTCCTGGGCAAAGTTGCTGAAAGCATCTGACTGATTGATCCTTTCCCAAGCATTTCCAGGGATAAATAATAAAAAATAATAAAAAAAGAAGGTTCTGGATGTTTAAAGTGACTTACCTCCTGCACTTGGACAAGCTTTGGAGTCTATTTTCCAGAAGCAACATCAGCTGATTGAGAAAGAGATGGGCTGGAGGGATACCCATGGGGGGGGAAACAAAATTTATAATTAATTGTAAGGCTACACCTTTGTACAAACACTGAAAAAACAAAAATAGGGTTGGTCAGTGGGCTGAGCCCTGCTCCAATTTATGTTTCCCTTGGATATCTGCAGTACCTGACAGTCAGCAAATGCAGTGTGGAGATGCTGGATCCTGCCCTTTAAAATTTTGACTCCACCTGAGATGTTTCTTCACCTTGGCTGGGCTCTGGCGTTCATTCCCCATCCTCTTTCAGGTTCAGCCCATGATGGGAGCTCAACCTTCACCTGCAGCATCTCCTCACCGAGCTGTGCCAGCTCCAGCCTGGCTTCCCAGGAGCTGGTGAAGGGAGAAGCACAGAGATGGTCACAACTCTTTAAAGATGCAAATTGAGAAGCAGCCATCATAACAAGAGAGTTCTGCTAATTCTCTTACGAGTATGCAGATTTCAACGCTGACTTTTCCTAGGCTTATTTGTTTTATTTAGCAGTAAATTTAATACCAGCTCCCTGAAGCAAAGAGACAGATGGACTATAAACTTTGAATTTTGAGTAGTTTTACTTTCTTGGGTACATGTCATCTTTGATGTCTTCTGAAATTACATCTTGGAAAGTTTGCAGGGATTTAATTCTGCATTTTTACAGCCCTCAAAGCCATTTGATTCGCCGCCTTTTAAATTTTTTTCTTGTACAGGTTACCTGAAGGATCTTAAATACCATCTCAGTGATTCATATCCTTGGCTGCCAGAATTGTCTCAGGGAGTTGCCAGTGGACCTGAGAAAACCAAAGTACTACATAATGCCATCTCCGCAGGCGAAGGAAAGCAAAATAAGTTTTATGCATCCTTTGGGATGGAAAACTCCTGAGATCTGAGACCAAAACCCCTGAGCTGAAATAAACGGTGCCCTTGCAGAACACAGGGCAGCTGGGGTGGGGTTTTGGAAGGACCACAAAGTCATAATGCATCAGGAAGGATTCATCTCCCTTTTGCTTTTTGCTTTTTTTTTTTTTTTTTTTTTTTTTTTTTTTTTTACATTCCACCAGCAATTTAAAAATTAGGTTGGAAATGAGGAGAAAAAACTGAGAGATTGGTGCAGCCTGGGGAAGTCCCTGGGAGGAGGGTGGTCTTCATCCTTCAGTGGTGGGATGAAGTCAAGAGTCGATTGAACACCGTGATGATCAGATACACAAGAAAACCCTTTTTGCTGACAACCCTGAGGTGTGTGAACACCCAAAAGTTAATCTGGAGATATGAAAAACACATCCCATGTACTCAGGAGTCAGGGAGGGGTGAGCTTAAGGATAACTCTGCGACTTTCGGAGTTAACTGCTTCAACCCAGCAGATCTGGCCCCAGCCAGCTCCCATCACAACTGATTTCCCTACCATCACACACAAATGGGGAAGGAAATTAAACTTTTTCTAAAAAAAAAAAAAAACAACAAAAAACTTGCATCATTTCCAAGCTGCAGCCTGGGAAACAGCGGGGAACAAAAAATCGATATATGTCAAATGAAAAAGGGCAAGAACAAAGGTGCTGCAAGGAGCCAAGAATAAAACCCGAATGAAACTGCAAACAGGCTTGACTGCCAAAAAACCACCTGCCTGAAAGTCCTGGGGATCTCAGCAGTAAATTTGGGCCATTTCAGCAGCTGTTGGTTGCTCCCAGTCACCCAACATCCCACCACGGGCAGACGTTGCCATCGCTCAAACCTCTCCAGTTTTGAGACATTATTGATGCTCAATTGTGATGGAATTAGGATGGATGATTATGATGGGTACATTAAAGTCTAATGAGTGGCCAGTGATTGATGCCAATTTGAAGAAAACCAGAAGAACTAATGATGATGATGAGCCACTTAAAATGAAGTGCTGTGGTGTTTCATTATCAGTGGCTCCTTGGTTCCTCACCTGAAAGCTCCTGGGCTGGAAGGAAGGAAGGGGAGGGTGACACAGGTAAAGACACAAGGTTTCCAAAGTGATGATGCAAGGAGGACCCATATGGGTACCCTTTAAAGAAAAGATTGGTGGGAAATAGCATTTCTCGGGGAAATGTGTGGGAAATAGAAGTTTCTTGGAAAACCATTTAACTGTGGGCTTTAGAGCCTTTGGGAATGTCATTAGGAAAGCAAATTTTAAGTTTTTGCCATCTCCCCAGAGCCTGTTCTTGTCTTTCTTTTACCCCTTGATTTTCTTTTACTATTTTCCCATGGATTCTTTACCTTCTTTCTTTAGCTTTGCCTCTTCTCCATCCCTTGCAGCACTCATGGAGGTCTCTACAGCCAAATTTCAGTTTCTCAGGCAGTTTCTCTTCTCCTTCCTCCCTTGGTTGGCACAGATTTTGCCACAATATCAACCCATGTTGACTCCATGGGGACAAGTCATCCCATGAGGGCATATTGGCATTAAAACATCCCCAGAAAAAATTACAGGCACTTGCTTTTTGAAGGGTTTTTAGGGAAATTGCTGCAGTCGCTTGAACTTCTAAGAACCAAATATCAAAAGCCGTATTTGCACCCATCTATAACTTTACTGGACTGAAGTAAAGTTGCATTTACTCTAATGAGTCATCAAAACCAAGAAATTGCCAACTTCCTCCCTCTTGGGAGTGACATAAACCCGAAGAGGGATCACAGGCTGTGATATGACAGAGACACCCTCTCTTCCTCCATCCACCTTCTCCAAGTGCTTCCTGATTGAGGTCACTCTTGTCCCACAGTGGGAAATGTTTTCTCTCCTCCCACAAACCAGGGCCTTTTAGAGGCATTTCCACTAGCTGGGATGGGATTATATTTTTTTTCATTTGAAAAGTGACTTCATATTCCATTTTATTATTTTTTGGATGTTGCAGGATTTATTCTGTTTGAAGTCTTACATCCTCGTTTCCTGTCAGGATGATTAAAATTGATTTCCGCCATCAGCTAGAAAAAGATAATCTGAAGTGGGTTCCTGTGAGAAAGAGCTCTATCCCCACTGGAGACATTACTAACCCTCTCCTGTTATTTTAACTTTCTTTTTTGGGGGGACATCTCTTTGGAAAAGGACAACTCAGTGCTTCTCAGCCATGTGTGTCCTCCAGGTGAGTCAGGAAGAGCGATTTAACCTCACCTTTCCCATCACAGAAAGTGGAGTGGGGGATTTAAATAGCTCTTGTTTACCACTGCCACCCTCCTGGCAGTATTTTTAGAGAAGTAATTGGATCCTCCTGACACCTTCTCTCTGCTTTCTGGAGCTCCTCGTCCTCTGACCCCGCACCTGCACCTGTCCCAGTTTGTATCTGGGCAGGCTGAAATGGGATGGGTTCTTCCCCAGCATTAATCTGGGTGGTTCCTGGTGCACTCACAGACTTTGCAGGAGGAGAAGGGAGGGATTGGGCTGGAACACCTCTGGCAAGCTGTGAAACATCCGGCTGACAAAGGAAACATGGAAAAAATGAGTCCAGAGGGAAAGTGGTGCTCAGGGATGCAGCGATTCCAACCTTTACCCATCTCTTAAATCAACTAAACCTGGAATGTTCTAAATCAAAATTAATTAAAATAAATTAAATAATTATTTTCTAAATCAATTCAGCACACTTTTATAATTGATTAAATAGATTTTAAATTTAACGAAATCAATTAAACGCCAGATATCCTGAATAATCTCCAAAATATGTCAAACATACCTCTAAAATATAAAAAACATCTGAAGGATCTTGGGGCCTCGTGACCACGCTGGTTTGCAGCAAACCCCCATAAGCAAATTTATGCAAATGAGGGGGACTGGTGGTTCCTATTGCACCAAAGATGAAAATGTGTTTGTACTGATGCTCTTTTCCCCAATCACCATCTCCAGACTCCCAACCCACAAGGAATTCCCCCAAAAAAGGGGTCCCCAGGCAGGTCCCCACCACCCAAGAGATCCCCATCACAAGGCTTAAACACCCTTACAAGAGAGTAATTTAACGCCATTCCCAGCTTAAGCTCCATATCTACCGGGCGTGAAATTAGTTCCAGCAAGCTGCAAATTTGCCACTAATAAAAATATTTAGCAATTCGCTAGTCTTTAAATCAGGAGCAGAGTATTTTCTTTCTTGCATCAACGCCTGTTTCTTTTAATTCTAATATTGGAGCGTCGGGGAGCTCCAGCCGTAAAACTGGAGGCCTCACGGCTGCAGGAGCGGTTTTAAATCAGCTCCCTCAGCGCTTCCAGCTCCCCTACCAAGAGTTGGGTGGTTTATTTTCATTTGGTGCTAGGCCACATTGGTTATTTTGGCCACCAGGATGGGCTGGGCATGGTGGATTTGCAGGTTTTAACCCAAAAGAAGCCGTTTTGACCCAAACCCACTCATTTTCCAGGGGCTGCTCCTCTCACAGAAGAGCTTTGATCCATGTGATCCTATCTTGCAGGCTTTGAAGGAAGGTGACCTCTGCATCCTCCTGTGCCAAGCCTTTAATTAGCCTCAGCACTAATTGCATCTCTCTGCCAAGCCCATTTCATGCAATGCCAGCCTCAGGATCCTCGTCACGCCTTTGCCAAGAAATGCCACAATTCCCTGATCTCTTCCTTGGGAAAAACTCTCCACAGTGATGACACATCCTTCAGATCATTCCTTTTCCTTGGCAGGACAGCAGCTCCCATCCACTGGAGAACACTGAATTATTTGTGTCCAAATAAATCCTTTGAATTGGGTTTTCTGGGCCGTGAGCGTCCAACAGCATCTGTATGACTCTGCTTCTCCTTTTTTAAAGCAGGTCATTGCTTGAGAGCCTTGCCAGGAAAGGCTTTATGATACCTTTATTATGGATATCAAACACATTGGGGCTGGAATTAATCATTACCACATCATTTCTCATCACTTTGATGTGTCCTGTCCCCAGAACAAGGGTTTGGAAGCAAATGCCACATGCTGCAAATCAAAAGTCTTGGAGAAACCTGAATTTGTGACACCAGCAAATGTCCCTACATCCACAGCTATCCTGGAAAAAACCACCACAAATAGGAAGCTTCTCCCAGAGTAATGCAACACAAAAATCCTCAATATTTGCTTCTCTTCCAGGTTTTTTATTTCACCTTTTATACCCAGCATTGCCTTTCTCCCACTTTCTGTTACTTCTTTTTTCCAGGTGTAATGCAACACTGCCACAAGCAATAAATGAGACCAAATCCCAGCAGGTAGAAGCTGGAAGGAAAAGTTATATAAAAATATAAATATATAAAAATATAAATATTTAAATATATAAATATATAAATAAACAATTCTTTGGCAATAAAATTAGATCTTTGCATTCAACTGAGGGGCTGATGGAGCAAGGCAAATCCCCAGCAAGGCATTCCTGATGCTGGGAAGAGGCTGAGATGCAGAAGAGGGATGGGTTTAGGATGATGAGTTTTGGTGCTGGTGGGTTGAAGAAACCTCTAGTGAAGGTTGTACTTGGAAATATCTCACCAGTGAGGTTGGTTTTCCCAGGTGTCTTCTTCCAGTTCCTTAATTGTTGGGTTTACCATTTGTCTTCATTGTGAAATCTGCAGCCTTGCTGTGCAAGTAAATATTATTAAATATTAAATATTATCTAATAAATTGTATATTATATTTTTATATTTCGTATATTATATATAATAATATATTTTATATATTATAAGTCATATTATATTTTCTATATTATTAAATATTGAATACATTAAATATTAAAGAGATAAATATATAATTATTTGGGGGGGATGTGTGCTGCTGGTATCATTTTGTCTCCAAATCTTGTGCTTGAATTTCCATCAGCCCTATAGCAATGGTGGGGTTAAAACCAACAAGCAGCAAGGCTCAGAGCTGGCCACTGGATGTGCTTGCTGGGCTGAATATTGAATTTATTCTTCAACTTCTGGCCAAGTACCTGGGATGTGGCATGGTCCATCAGCAGGATCAATAGCTGGGTGACTCCAGGTCTCTGCTTCAATCTCTTGAACTGGTTTAACATCGCTTTTGATGGTATCAAGAATCTTCCAGGAAGCATCAAGAGATGGAGAGGAGAAATAAAGACCCAGTCAATACAGGAAGAGCTTAACAAGGCTGTTGGAAAAGCTATGGATAGGAGGTACAAGAGAAAAATCAGCCAAGGAAAAGCCTTGTTGGCTGTTGGACAAAACTTATCACTTCCAGATGAAAAGCCAAAGGATGCAAAAGGAATGGCAGAAGGAGAAAGCTCCGGTTGAAAATGGGGTTATGAAGAAGAAATTTGGGGTTTTAGAAACTACCGGGTTCCAAAAAATGCAAAGAAGTGGGAAAAGAGAGAAAAGCAAAGGGAGATTCCCAAACAACAGGAGCAAATTTTTGATTTCTTGTGGCCAGCATGAGCAGGAAGCACAGGGAACAACAGAAGAGAAGGACCGGGGAAAGAAGGGCAGAGATGGACATGAGCAAGGCGGGGACAAACCCTGCCGGGTGGGACCGGCAGCTCGGAGCAGAGCAGGAGGTGTTGCCATCGAACACACGCTTTTAACGCGCCGGCAGCCGCTCGCTGCTCCATGCCAAGCCAAGGCAGGTGCGAAGAGAGCTCGTGTCGTGCTTGCTGAAGCATTTGGAGTCACGCTGGCGGCTCTGATTTCATCACAGGGAAAGGCAGGTCGGTGCTGTGCGGGATAATTAACCGCTGCTTTATTCCTCCCCTTGAAAGAAGCGACAGAAAACACCACTCAGGTGACATTTCATGCAGCCGAGGTACTGCAGACTTCAGTTGAGGGGGAAAATCAATGTTTTAGGGTTTTTTGGGTTAATTGGTAGTTGAGCCGGAGTGTCTGGGATTGGAACAAGGTCGCCTTTAGGGTCCTTTCCAGCCCAAACCATAATGTAATTCTGGGATTCGATGATAAAGTCACTCATCAAACCACACTGGCCTGGGTCTGATGGGCAAGATGCGATGGTGAAGAGACCGGATTTATAAACAGGCTGAAATATTTATTTTAAATTGAAATTCCTCTTGTCTTGATACTAGAAGATGCTCCTGGCGTTGAGAAACCTCCCAGATTTGGCTTGGCTGTCCCAGACCACTCAGCATGGCTGTTCCAAAACCCCGTGTCAGCGTTACTGTATTAACGAAATCTGCCTGATTCTGACCCGAAATATATTTGAGGGAGTGGACAGCTCAGTTTTAGGGGTGAAAGCGTGTTCAGGGGTGCGCCTCGCAGCGGGGTGGGCAGGAGCCAACGCGGGGTAAGGAAGCACCGGGAGAGGGAGGGCAGGGAAATTCCCGTTCACCGGGAGCAGCTCTGGGACGGGACCACGGCCCCGGGACGGGAGCGGCTGAAGCGGGATCCGGGAATTCCATCACGCCAGGAGCGCCGGGCTCTATAGGGACCGGTTCAGTGTGGCCGGGTTTCAGCAGGACTGGGGCTGGGATCGGGATCGGGGCTGGGATCGGGATCGGGATCGGGATCGGGGGCGGGATCGGGATCGGGATCGGGATCGGGATCTGGGGCGGGATCGGGATCGGGACTGGGATCGGGATCGGGATCGGGACTGGGATCGGGACTGGGATCGGGATCGGGATCGGGGCCGGGATCGGGATCGGGATCGGGATGGGATCGGGATCGGGATCGGGATCGGGATCTGGGGCGGGAGCGGGACTGGGATCGGGATCGGGATCGGGATCGGGATCGGGGCCGGGATCGGGATCGGGATCGGGATCGGGATCGGGGCCGGGATCGGGATCGGGACTGGGATCGGGATCGGGACTGGGATCGGGATCGGGATCGGGATCGGGATCGGGATCGGGGCCGGGATCGGGATCGGGATCGGGGCCGGGATCGGGATCGGGATCGGGGCCGGGATCGGGATCGGGGCCGGGATCGGGATCGGGA
>JAHLSL010000054.1:1644903-1657766 GCA_025920805.1 Petroica traversi | reverse complement strand
GAGCCGGGCGGGAGGAGCCGGGCGGGAGGGGCCGGGCGGGAGCCCGAGAGCCCGGCCTAGGCCTGGGCTGGCCCCAGGGACCAGGGAGGGACCTGGAGAGCAATGAGCGGCCACAGCTCCTGCCTGAAACCCCGGCATGGGCCTTTACCTTGGGAATGGCCCCAGATGGGTCTTGGACCCCGGGATTTGCCATCCTGAATCCCTGGGAATGGTTCTTTGCCCCGGGATGGCCCGCACGGATGTGCTGAGGCCTGAGGAATGGGCATTTTCTCAGAGTAAATCCTCAGCACCTTCCCCGTGCCCAGGGGGTTGCCCCGTGCTGCCTTTTTGGTCTCCTTTTTGGCTCCTTCTCTGGCAGTCTCTGCTGGCATGGGCTGTGTCGCTCGTGGAGCTGGTAACTATTAATTTCTCTGACTGAATTGCTGATTTATGCACTGTTCCAACCTGACCCGAGGGGTTGTCCTGTCCCCAGGGGCTCTGTGCAGGGATTGCACTCCTGCTGTGGTCCCTCCCAGCTCCAGCAGCCTCTGCTGTCCCCTGTCCTTATCATTTGCCTCCCCATTCTGCAGCTTTTCTCTTCTCCCCGGCTCTGTTGCTGATTGCAGCCCAATAACAACTCTTTAGCTCTCTTGTAGGTTATTGCTGTGCTCGAGCATGAAGCCACCTGCATTGTCAGGCACAGGGATCTCTCTCAGTTTTTGGATCAGGCTGTCTGAGCTGCCACCTTGAGCTCTCCCAGAGCTCCTTGGGCTCTGAATACACAAAGTTTTGTGGCCTTTCAGGTGCCGTTTCCTCTGTTCTATTATTAATGCATGTTAATTATTGCTCTTCTGGTTCTTGTTCTGTGTAAATCCCTACTAAAAGACACTTGTAACATTCTTTTCTTCTCTCTGTGTCACATCTGACCTGCTCGTGTGAAGGTTAGGAGTGAGATGAAGGGCAGCCCAGCACGTGTTTGCTGCCTGGGAGGCAAATGGAATTGGAAAGCTTATTTTTTTATGGATCTTCAATTGGACTGGACCTGCCCTGCCTATCAATAATACATGACCTGGGCCTTCTGCACCAAAACTCTGCTAATTGGCTAATTAAAAAGTGAAACGTGCAGCAGGAGCTGGTGCCTGGCTCACCAGAGACTCTCTGCAGCAGCACCAGGGCTGAGCTAATGCGAAGGATAAAGCTGAGCTGGGGCTGAGCAGAGCTCTGGGGGGTCTGGGGAGCAGAGAGGGGATTTCATAAGCAGCCTCCTCGCCCTGGGCTGCTCTTTGTGTCTTGCCTAGCTACCAGAGCTTTATTTTTTAATTGTTATTTTTTTCTTTTCTCACTGTCTCCCTTCTGAAAGGGATTCAGGGCTGGAGGTTTGTGACTGGGGAGAGCTGCTTCAGGGCTTGACACTCCCATCTCTTGCCTGTGCTCAGCACTGTGCTGCTCCACATGAACAGTCCCAGCAGCTTTTTGCAGGGATTCTTGCTCTCATTTATCGCCCACTGTGCATCCCACAGAGAGTGCCCATGCCAGGGATGAAAAGCAAGGAGAGAAATCTGGGGGGCCCCAGAGATTCTGTTTTCCAGGACGTGGTGTGCTCCCTCCAGGCTCCTGGAGAGGCTGGGGCTGTGACGTGCTGGGATCTTTGTGTTTCTGTTCCCTGCAGATTGTGGACACTTTCCTCATTGGCCGCTTTGTCCTGCTGGCTGTGATGAGCCTGGTCTTCCTTGGGAGCCTGTTCCTGTTCCTGATTCACTACCTCATGGAGCCTGTGTATGCCAAGCCACTCCACAGCAGCTAGAGCCAGCAATCTCTGCAAAGAGGAAATCCTGATTTCATGGGAATAAACCAGAAAGAGAGACCAGCAGACTGTTCTGGAGATGACCATGATGCTTTTTCTGAGCTCAGAAAGAGTCAGCAAAGGAGGTGAAGTCTTTGCTTCATCCTAAAAAGCGAAGTTTGGTCTGAGCACGAGCTCTTTCCTTCCCAGGGGGTTCAAGCCTCTGCACCTGCAAAGGTGTGGGAACCTCTGAATGCTGCTCTCACAGGAGAGCTGAGATCCAGGTACTTGGTGCTGCTCCTGATGCAGTGCACTGAACTGAACCCAGGTGCTTTGTTATTGTTACCCACAAGAGATGATTTATTACTGCTCCTTTTTCACTGTGGTTTAATAAAACTCTTTGAGAAATCCGTGACTCAGGCTTTATTTATTCCACAGGGATGCCACATTTGTCCACACTGTGGTGACAGTGCCCATGAGAACTGCCTTTTCCTGGGACAGACATCAGGGTTTGAGGAAAAAACCCCAAACAAACATCAGTGTGTGGCTGTGGATTGTTTGGGATGGTGCCTTGAACTGGAAATCAGGAGCTTTGGAGTGGGGAGTGAATAACCTGCACAATAATGCAGCAAATAGAAAGCTGCCCTTCCAGGAGTGAGGGAAGAGCTGTGTCTGAGCTCCCTGAGCTGAGCAGTCCTGGCAGCCATGGAAAAGCCCCTTGCTGACACCTGAGTGTTCCCTGCCTGTGAAGGCCCTGAGGTGTCACCTGGATGCCACCAAAGGCTCACAGCTGCTGCTACCCTAAAACTTCAAACCATTGCCCAATTCTAGCACAGTCCTGCTGAAGCTGCTGTCAACTTCAACACCTCCCCTCTCCTTAGAGGAGAAACACTCAGTGTTTTGCTGGAGCAGCAATGGGGTTGAATCCCATTTTTGTCCCTGTTTTTGGGGGAAGCCAGGGGAACAGCCCTGCTGAAGCAGAGCCAAGCCATTGCCCTTTGCTGAGATGAGCCTGTGGGCAGCAGTGGCAGGGGCTGCCTGCACAGCCACGGCTGCTCTGTGCTCTCAGTGGCAGCAGTTTGTGTTCTTGCATGAAATCGCAAAAGGGTTTGAATTTTTAAATTGCAGGAGAAAAGGATTTTGGTGGCCTGGAGCATCCTGTGAGTGTTTTATAGCAGGGAAGGAGCCTTTGCCCTCCCTGCTGCACTGGGGAGAGGTTCCCACAGGTGCCCATGTACTGGGTGAGGTGGATTCTGTTGTGGCTCAGGTTCTCCAGCCCCACAGGGATGGAGCTGCTCAGTTTTCCACAGCTGAACAGGCTGTGAGTATTACAGGGAGGTCAAAGCCAGTGACACAGCCCTGAGCAGTGGTCAGGGTCAATTCGGCCAAAAGCTTGAGGGCAGAAACTCAGATTTTAATTTTTTTTCCCATTTTAGAGATTTTTTTTTTCACTTTGAACTAAAGATGTTGAATTAAAGAACTGACTGGCTTGTTCCAGCCCTGTCCTGACAGCTGTCAGTCACCAAGCAGGGTTTCAGGACATGAAAGATTGATCAGGCAGAGCCTGTGGGTGTGGAGGTGCTGCTTCCCTGGCAGAAAATGCCCCAGCACCCCAGAGCACTGACTCAGTCAGCTAAAAAATGTGAGTGCAGTCCCAAAACAAGCAGAGAAGAGGCATCTCTGCTTTCCAAAGTGCAGCCACACTCAATCCCTTCCCATCCTCATGCCTGTGTCCAAGGGAGCTGAACGAGCTTGTTGAAGAAATGCTGAGCATTTGTGCAACACAAGCGCACTGGGGTCTCCTGGTGATTTTGATTTTCATATTTAATTCATCGTTTTAATAACATTTGTGAACATGGAGTTTGCCTAGCAGCTCAGCTCTGTGCTGCTGTGCTGTTATCCCCGTGTTTGTGGGATGATTTGGGGAGCCTCAGTGAGGCCACAGCAGTGTTTCACCAGGGCTTCAGTCCAGCAAATGAGAGGGAAACCACGCCAAAAGCAGCTGGGGCACTAAAAACTCAACCCTAAAAGCAGAAATGCGAAACTTCTCCCCATTTGGCAGTGTAATTGAACCCAAATAAGGGCTTTTTATGTCCCCTTAAACTGTAACTGAAATGAGTCAAAAGGCTGATAGTGCAGGAGTTGCTTTGGGGAGAGCAGAAAGCCAGGCTGCAAGAGGGACACGGTAGCTCCTGCTCAAGGAGGCCATTTTAGCATTTTCCCAAAAATCCCATTAACTGGGGAAAGAGTCTCATGTGCTTTCACCCTCTCCAAGACATCGTGAGCTTCATCATCATCCTTCACAGCCCTTGGCTGTGGGGAACAACCAGCTGGATGAGCTCAACCCAGGCTCTCTGTGTATTTATTTATTCTGGGGAGTTCTGCTCCTCCCCATACAGGGGCTTTCCAAATGATTCCTGTTTATTTTTGGAAAAGGAAAGACCACGTCAAGGAATCGGTATGAGCCAGAGCTGCTTCCCAACCAGGCCCAAATGGTGATTTTTTTTTGCTTCCATCCCCACCCCAAACCTCCAGCTCCAGGAGGATAACTCCTTGCCTCCGTCCAGCAGCCTGATCCTTTATTTTGGAATTAACGTGCCACAGGAGGGCAGGTTTGTCCTAAACCCCAAGCTCTCAGTTGCTGGTGAGGGTTTTGGGATCTCGGAGGATGTTCCAGCCAAGGAGTTCTGCTCCAGCCCAAACTGACCCAGCCTTGCTCTTGCAGGATGAGAGACCCAGATCTGCCGTGCCCTGAGGGGCAAAGCCCCGTGCAGGCAGAAAATCGGGCTGAGCCTCAGCACCAGAAATCTGCTGTGCTAAAAGATGCCATGTGTGCCAGGATGAGAGCAGCCTGGCTGCTTTCAGGTCAGGGGGGAAAACCAGCCCTTTTTTTGCTCTAAACTCTCTGCCTGCTTGTCAGAAACGAGCAGGGATGCCCCTGCACCAGGATGCCAGTGCCCAGCTTGTGCCAGGCTCACCAGCCCGAGGGCAGCTGCTCCCTCCTGCCTGAGGCCTGGCAGGGAGCAGTGCCAAAGCAGAGACGGAAGAAGGAGCACGAGTGCCCGGAGGGGAAACTCCTCTCCTTGATTTAAGGCCCTTGAATGACGGCAATTCCTCATGTCTCACGCTGCTCTCTGCTGGCACTTAATTACCCTCACTGGAAAAACTGCCCTCAGATTTCCACCTTGACTTTGCTGACTTCAGCTTCCCTGCTGTTGGATCCTGATTTGCCTTTGGCTGCTAATTAAAAAGCCCTTCAGCCTTTGCCAGCTGCTCCTTGCATAGGTAATTACAGACCGTGCCCCAGCCACCTCTCCACTTCCCAGCAGACCAGCAGTGTTCCTCCAAAATCTGTGCAGCCTCTTCCCAGTTTGCCTGCTGGAGAATGGCATTGCTGTGGTGGGGTCACCTATAGAAAACCCCAAGCGCTGCATTTACCAAAATGAGCCAAAAAGAGCCATTTCAGGTGGGATTTGTCCCACTACAGGACAGAGGTGGACATGTGTTCCTGCTCTCAGGGCTCCCAAGGGGCTCGTGGCAGAGAAATGCAGCAGCCCCTTATCCAGCAGAGGAGGAACAAGGCAAGTTGTCTTCCAGACTCCTCCCAGAGGAGCTCAGCTCCATTTAAACCATTTTTTTTCAGCTAAGGCAAACCCAGGGGATCCCCTGTCTGCCTTCCCGCTCACCCTTCAATTCCAAAGCTCAGTGAGATCTGGAGTTTTCTTTGGCATTTGGCTCTTTTTATTTTAAGTTTAAAACTGCCATGGGCTGTGTGCCCTTTCTCCTCGCTCCTGGCAGCAGAGACAAGGTTGTTCAGACTTTCCAAATGTAAGTGGGACGTAGCCCAGGCCTAAATTTGTCCCGGAAAAATTGTGAGCAGCTGAAAGAACAAGCAGGAGGGGAGAAAGGAAAAAAAAAAAAAAAAAAAAGGAAGAAGTGTGGGGGAGGAAATCCCCAAACCAACTTGTTGTTGCAATAAGCCCCCATGCGTGCCAGGACTTAAGGGATTTTTTGGTTGAAAATGGATTTCGAGGTCCCCCCTCCACAAGAGAATGGTCATTAAGCCACATGTGCCACAAGCCACTGGCCTGGGGACACTGCAGGATCAGCCCTTGGGCTGTGCTGAAGCCAGACCCTGTAGTGACACCTGTCCCCATGGTTGCACCAGGGTTTAGCCCAGTGGGATTGATGTTTTCCTGGGGAAAAAGGGCAATTGAGGATTGTGCTTTTTCTCTGCCTGCTCCATTGTTTTTCCTGCTTTTTCTCCCAGGCAGCCAACAAATTTCCAAGGCCCATTGAGCATCACTGGTCAGAGTGGAGGGCATCAAAGGCCATCACTGTTTGTCCACCTCAAACCTTCAGCTGCCACTGTCCAAGCTGCCTGTTCCCCTGTGCCACTCCATCACAGGTTTACAGGGAGCTGGTCCAACTGGCTAGCAAGTTTCCTCCTTCTTTTCCCCCACCCTTTTTGCTGATGAAATCAGCACTTAATAAAATCACATCAGGCCCAGATGTTTTCTCCTCGGGTCAAGATCCAAGGAGGTGAAGTCAATTAGAGTCGCAATTTATCCCAGGCACACTCGGAGCCCCCGGCACCGGGCGTGTCCTGCCCTGGACAGAGAGCTGCAGCCTGCCCAGGGGCAGCCCCCGGACTGCGAGGGGATGCAAACACATCCCGGGGACTGCGGACACATCCCTGGCACTGCAAGCGCTTCCCAGGACACTGCAAACACATCCCAGGCACTGCAAACGCTTCCCAGGACACTGCAAATACATCCCGTGGCTTCCACGCGTCCCGGCTCCGCGCACATCAAAGCCGGGTCCCCCCCAGAGCACGCAGCTGGCCCTGGCTTCAGTCAGTGACACCGTGGGGACCTCTGAGCCCCATCCCTGCCCGGGGAGCCTGCGGCACCGCCTTCACCTCCAGGGGCCCCTCCTAATTAGGAAGCGTCTAACGAAGATCATCAGCTGCCGGCGCTGGACCGAGAGCAGCCGTGGTGTGTGAATGGTTCAGCGTGGCGTGGGGGTCGATGCGTGTTTTCTTTCAGAGCTAAACGCGATCATTTTGAAATATTAATAATGAGGAAAAACACTAGGTTTGGTCTTTTCTGGTTGGTTTTTTTTTTTTTGTTGGTTTTTTTTTTTTTGCGGTGGGTTGAGTCGAGGAATAAACCCAGCTTAATTTGGGCTCAGCTCAGGGATGCTCTCTGTGTAGAACAAGCAGCGCTCTGTTGGTGAGGCAGTGCCTGAAGTGATTTGGCATCACCCTCCTGATCCAGACCCTGGAATACCAAGCATCTGGATGGGGCAGGCTCCAAAATAAGAGACTGCATGTGGAGAAAATCAAAAAGAGGGGTGGATCACTGCCCCCAAGTATGCACAGACCTGGCTGAGCCCCGTCAGGACACGGCATGGAGCGGGCACACAGCTTTTGCACGTTTTTATTAATAAAACGGCCGATGGTGAAGAATTGACCCAGAAAACCGTTTGGCCAGGGCTCTTTGACTGCTCCTCGCCGCTGCCTCCGCTGGAAGCAAACCCACGGAGGTAGCGAGCCCGGGGCCGTGCCCGAGGCCGGGCTGCAGCTTTGCCAGGTGCCCTCGCTCCCGGTGCGCCCCAGCCTCTCTCCTCCCTCGGGGCTCGGGGCGGCTCGCAGGGGCCGCGTCAAAACTCCTTAAACCTGCGGGGAGAGAAGCGAGCGGCTCAGGGCGGGGGCAGCGATCCCCGAGGTGTGGGATCAGTGTTGGGATCGATGGTGGGCACCGCGGTGCTGCCGGAGATGGAAAGGGAAAACAGCTCTGCCGGGAAAGCCCAGCCCCATCCGCACCATGAGGAGAAGCAGGCGCAAGGAGGAGATCCAGCCGCTGTTTTGTCCCTGGCCCAAGCTGAAATGTCCCAAAAATCCTATAGCGTTTGTGCCCCTTCTCTGCAAGCTGCTCCAGAGACACTCCCCAAAGCCATCCCCAAAGCCTGCTGTAATTCCACAGACTGAGCCAGCTGCTTCCCCCAGCGCAAACCAGCTGGAATTTGGTGCAAACACGGATGCTGTCAGCCCCTAGGACAGCCCTCACCATGACCAGCCCCGGCACAGGAGAGCAGAGCCTGCCAGCCCTCCACCGGCAGCCGGAGAAGGAGATTTGGGCCGCACTTACCACAGCACGAGGCCCAGACTATTGGTCTTTCACCTGCAAACACAAGACATAAGGGACGAAATGTTCGCAGGGCGTTGGGGTCTGGCAGCCCCACTGCCAGGACTGGCTGTGGCCTCTTCCTCTAGGTGTCATTTGGGGATATTGGTGGCAATCGGAGCCAGGCCAGTGCTGATTTGGAGATTATTTATACCCTCGCTGCAGTGATTCTGCTACAGATTTGATTAGCGAGCCCTGGCTGTGTGTAATCAAGCTCAGTAGCACAGGTGGGCAAAGCCTATAAATTCAGTTCTTTCAAGTGCATTAATCAATCCAAATCGATTTGGGATCTGGGCCAACATCTCCTAAGGCAGCCAGAGACAAGGATGCCCTGCCCAGCCACGTCCCACCTCTCCCCCACCCTTCCCCAGCCGTTGCAATTTGATCTTTTGATTCCCAAATCTTGATCTCAGCCCTGAATGATTCAAGGAGTGGCTACTTCTAGGCTGAGCCTGCAAAGTGAAACTCAGAATCAGAATGAATCAAGCTTGTGTTTGCATTTAATCCTCAGGGCTCAAGTGAAGGTACTTACACCGAGCTACTTCCCATCCATCACTGACTCTGTTAGCTGCACACTAGAGCTACAAAGACACAAGGATGCTGTGTTTAGCACCCCAAGTGCTTTTTGAGGCACCAGATGGCTAAAACCCCCCAGGTGCTGCCTTGGCTTGAGGTGGAAATGCCTCTGTGGCCCCAGGAGTGAGACGTGGGGCCGTTGGCCTCGCGATGCCCGCGCGAAGATGCAGCAGCGACAGCAAGGGGTAACAAACATCTTTCTGGAGCAGCACTGACACCGTGTTGAGGCATCGTGGGGCTGGAGGCTGCCCCGGGGTGGGAACTACGTACCCTCTCTGCCTCGCCATGGGGCCGCACCAGCCACGGGCCTCTTTGACCACCACACGAGCAAGGAGCTGCAAGAGGAAGGGTGGGGATTGCTGCAATGAGGATTTCCATCACCAGATTAATTCTACAGCTCTTCCTAGCAAAGAGCAAATGAACTAAATCTGTGCAAGGAAGAGGTTGTTGGGAAAAGCCAAAGCAGAGGTTTGGAGTTGATACAGGTCTCTGCAGTTTGCCCTGTGCCTGAATGTGTCCTGAGAACAATCTATGCACTCTACCAGTGAGCAGGCAGCTAAAAGGGAGCCTGAGATACCCAGGGCAGAGAAAGGAGTCCTGCCAAGGAGAGACCTACCAGACAAGCCAGGACGTCGGCTGCTATCAACATGTAAAAGACATTATTCCAGCCCGTGGGAGAGATGAGCCCCGCGAGCAGCGGCCCCAGTGCAGCACCTGCGAAGGCACAGGAGCCACATCAGCCCCTGCTCAGGCATGAGAGGGACCAGGACCCCCAGCAGCCCCCAGCCATACACACCAACAGATCCCGTGCCGTCAATGATGGCCGTGACAGTCGAAAGGGCTTTGGCATTTCCTTTGAGAGATTCATGGGTTCCCTGTAAGGATGGATGAATAAAACATAAATGGCAAAAGTAACTTTAGGGTGCACAGCCAGCAAGTCCCAGAGTGAGGCCGATGTCCCAGGCAGCAACTTCCATGTGTCAGACCCAGCCACGGACGAGAAGACCAAACTCAAATGCTGCCTGCAGCCAAACCATGGCAAAACCTTGATTGCCAACAGCAGGCAGAAATTCCCAGGGCATTTGTCACCAAATATTTCCACTCTGCTTGTGCTCAGAGGGAGATGCAGCAAGGCTGGCACACAGACATGTGGTTGAGGTGAAAAAGCAACAGGGAAAACCGCTGTGTTTAAGGGAGGGTGTGGAGCGCAGCACCAGGTGTGACAGCCCTGCCCTTCTCCACTGGGCCTCAGAGGCATTGGAAAACAAAGGTAAAATGCTAAAATCCCAGCAAAACATCCCTCTGGGAAGAGGGAAGAGCCTGTGGGTGTGCAAGGGCAGCGTGGCGGGGTCTGAGGTGCTCCTCTTACCAAATCTGCCGACACCGCTGTTGTGATGAGCGCGTAGGGCCCATTAACCAGAGCACCACAGATGATCAGCATCGCTGCAGAGGTCCCCGGGAAGAGATTAAACCTTTAGGTGCAGGGAGCAGCAGGCATTGGATCCATCATCCCCAGCCCACGTGGGGACATTGCTATCCCACGCATCCATCTCCTGTGAATGTCCATTTTCCCATGGAGATCCCACCCAGTGGGAAATGAACACTCATCCAACACCACCCTCCCCAAATTCAGCCTGGGAGCCTGGCTCAAGAGGAGGAAGAAAGGCAGGTGAATCCAGTGTCTTCCATCACTGTTCAGTGAGGGGAGCTGGCTGCACCATGGAGCTCCTTACCTATTGATGTGCCAATGCCATTCTGACCCACGTGGTTATACAGGAACAGCTGGAAAAGAGACACAAGGTGAACCAGTTATGGCAATTCCAGCTGTTTTACCCAGCGTTTTCCTTGCAGCAGTACCCTGGGGATGGGATGGAGAATTGTGGGGACCTTACTGCAAGCACCAGCTGGGATGTGGGGCTGAGTGCACCCCTGACCTCTGCATCCCCCCTGGCAGCTGGCAAACAGAGGTGCTGCCACAATTTATGGCCAGCGAGGCTCCGCCGCCTCCCACGGCTGCAGCCAGACACTAATTTGTCCCAATGGTGCTATTGGGGCTGTGGACGTGACGTGGCCCCTCTGCTTCCCAGCATGTGCCAGCTCCTTCAGCAGGAGAGGCTCCCATCCCAGAGCCAGGCAGGATTGGATTACAGCTAATTAGCCACGTTGTGGAAGCAAAGCCAAATGAGCTCCGTGTAGGTGCTTGGGAAGGATGTCCAGGCCAAGCTCCAGCAGAGCATGAGGGTGTTGGCATGGGGGCTTTTGGGATGAAAATCAAAGAGACAAAAGCTGGACTGGCTCGGTGGGACCCCCAAGGCTTTGAGCACTTATGGCAGGATGGGAAAAAAAAACAAACCTACAGGGTTTTTTTAGTTGTCAAGGTCTCTGCAACCCCCTCCCAGCCCCTAGAGCTGGACATCCTTCTGGGAACATCTGGGCACGTGAATCAATCCCAGCTCCCATCCCAGCCGAGCGCGTGACCAGCTCATCCCGGGCGCTCGGGAAGAGGGAGGCAGCTGTGACTCAAAGGAGCCAGAGCAGAGGAAACCCTCGTGACAGGGCTTTGGGCCCCCGTGACAGCTCACCATGGGAGCAGCGACCACCAGCATCACGCAGCACGTGGTGGCTCTGCCGCCAGTGTAGTCAGAGATGAGGCCAGCAAAGATCCCCCCTGCAAGAAAGAGTCACAGGTGTCACCACAAAGGCAGAGCTTTGCCCTGGCTTAGCCCAAAATCCAATGTGAAGCTCTCTCATCCCCCATCTTCTGACCAGTATGCCCCCAAGGTGAAACACAGTGATATCAGAGTGAAGAGCTTTGATTTATCCCCACCTCTTCCTCCCTGCAGATGGTTTCTCAGCACTGCCACACAGCTCTGGTTTTCCACACTTGCAAAGTGTAGGAAAAGGAGTGACTGTGGTGGTCATCAAAACAAATGGATGCCGAAATAAAACTGAGGGGTGTTTGCTGACTGAGTGCTGTGAACACTGACTAAACCTCTCTGGAGAAACAGACAGTGTTGCCTATGGGGAGGACCAGCCAAGGCTGGTCAAGGCCAGGATTTTCCCTAAATCATCCCTGATCCACCCTCTCCATCCTGGAATATTGACCAACCTAAAATTCCCCCGACATCAAAGAGGGTCGACAGGTCCCCGGCTTCCTTGGCACCAAAGTGAGCTGTGGGGGAGAGGAGAGGGATGAGAAGATGTTTCCCTTGCAAGGCTCACTCCTGCCTCGCTGTCCCCAAAACTCACCAACGTTGACAATGTAGAGGGGCAGCCAGTACAGGAAGGTGTAGCTCACCAGCTTGGCAAAGAGCAGGCACAGGGAGAACTCCACCACGCCCTGGGAGGAGAGGAGGGGACATCAGAGGAGCCTCCCTCTACCAGCCTCCTCCAGGTGATGGGTTTTTCCCATTTTCTGCCTTGTGGACACCCTGTTGATGGTCTGAGCTGCTCTGGCTTTGCTCTCTCCTCCATCCCAGCACTCACAGGTATCCGAAGAGCCCCAAGGAAGCTGATGGCTTCAGGCTCCTCAGCTGGCTCCTTGGGGCTGTTGGAGTGATCCCCACTGCTCTGGCTTGACAGGCTGAGCGGGCCCTCATTGGAGGTGACGGCTTCAGGATCCTTCTCACTGGTGGTCACTCCTCCAGGATCCTCATCAGAGGCCATCTAAAAGCAAGCCAAAAGCAGGAGATGTGGCTCTCTTGGCTGGAGGAGGCTGAAACATTGAGCATCCAGGGCATGACCCAGAGGATGCTCACAGTGGAAGAGCAACAACCATCCCCTGTGACAACTGAAAATTGCTCCAATTCCTGCCATCACAACCAGGTGACCCAGATGTTCACTGTGCCCTGAGTGACACCCAGCCCAGGACAGGCCCATCGGGAACCAGCACGACTCACGTGGTGCAGAGGGGGACTGCAGTCAACATCCTCAGGATCTGCAGGGAGGAAGAACACCCTGTGAGAGCCTGGACCTACCCCCACCTGCTCTCCCTCCAGCATCTCACAGGGGCTGGGAACTCCCAGATCTAAGCTGCATCTCTGGGTACCTTCTTGCCCAGTAAAAACCCAAAGGAGTTCCCTGAGATTTCCTAGAAATACAAGCCTAGAGGAGTGACTGGTATGGGGGATGAGCCTGCCTGGATGACCCCAGTGATGCTGAGCATCCCTGTGGTGGTCAGATCCACAACCCTGCTAGCCACAGGATGAAAATAAGTACCTGGGATTGCCAAAAAGGCTTAGCGATGAGCAAGGTAGAAAACTCTGTGTGTGTGTGTGTGTGTGTGTGTGTGTGTGTGTGTATTTATTTATACACATTCACACACACACACACACACA
>JAHLSL010000054.1:1624917-1639903 GCA_025920805.1 Petroica traversi | reverse complement strand
CGAGGGGTGAACCCGGCTGTGCTCGCTCCCCCTAAAACAAAAATCCGCTTCAGATCCGGCTGGAACGAGGGAACAGCCGCGCTGGGCCGCGGGAGGCGGCAGAGCCCCGCACGGACCGGCCAGCGCGTCTCCTATCAGCCAGGGGCTCTGTGAGCTTCCCCAGGTGCTGTTTTGTCCAGCAGAAAAAATTGGATTTAACTTTTCCAGTCCCATTGCCTGCAGCCTCTGAACAGGCTTCGCTGCTCTGATGTTGACTGAGCTACCCCAAACATGCTTTGGGGTTATTTCCAGGAATTTGGGGAGTCCTCCTCTCCCCCACCCCTGCCCTTTCAAAGTATCCCATTTATCCTGCTAGGGGCAGATCGAGGACGAGGAGCAACAACAGCTTTATTCAAGTCCCAAATCAGCCCACAGCCCCTTGGGGATCACTCCAGAGAGACAGGAACAGGGGTCTCCAAGGCCTGAGCCAGCTCCTTGGGGACTTGCCAAGGAACTGCTTGTCCTCAGCTGCCCGAGAGCTGAAATCAGTTACAAAAAACCCATTTGCAGCTTTAGCCCTTTGCTTCCCTGCCCCCTCACAGGACAGATCCTGCCCTTTCCAATCCCACTGCAACTCCCTGAATGAGGGCTGCAGCACCTTCCCCTGACGCAAGCAGCTGTTAATAAACAACATCAGCCAGCACGGATCCCTCAGTGAATGATTCTCCAGGGGGAACCGAGGAGCAGTCCCTGGCTCTGTGTCTCTGTGCTACCTCTGGACCAGGGGTGGGTTTGCTTTGTGCCCAATGGGACGGGAACAGGGAAAAGAAATGATCCGGCACGCTCGGCCACCCATCCTTCCTGCCATGGTTAATATTGGAGAGGGCAAGGGTGGCCAGCAAGGAGTAAATATTAATGACAGGGTATGGAGCAACCTCTGCCCAGGACCAGTTACCTCACCACAGGCAGTTCTGAGAAAACCCATCTTCCTCCAGTCACTCCAAGAAAGGCCTGCAGATTTTTTTACTACAAAAATGCTCCCTTCTGGAGCAAAGTAGAAGCTATGGGAGTTTGGGTCAGGTACAAAGCTGTGTGGGTGTCACTGGAAGAGAGGTCCTCACGCAGAAAAGAAGGAAGGGACAATAAATACCTGGCTCTGGAAGGTGATCAAAGTGGCAGGGGCTGGCAGAAGCCCTTGGAAAAGGGAGAGAAGGGAGCAGGGAAAGGTTGGAAATCTGCCCCTAAGAGATACTGACCCCTGGCACCTCATTTCCCCTCCTTTCACACTTCAAGTGAGACAAACAATCCTTGAAAACAGTTTATTCCACAGTGAAATGCTGGAATGCAAGTACCTGCCATAAACCAACCCCACAGAGCAATTAATTGTCACCTTCACCTCGACCATCGCCCCAGCCAACTGCTCACCTGGAGCAGAGTGGGAGAGGCACAGCACAAATGAGGAGAGCAAAGGTGACACCGTCCTGGCAGCTGGTGTGGAGGGACAGGCAGGACACAGCACAGCCCTGCTCACAGGAGCTGCTGGGACACGGAGCTGCCTCGGTCACAGGCGCTTCCCCACGCGAGCACAGACAGCAGCCAGGTCCTGGAGAGGCCGTGTGGCTGTGTGGGCACAGGAGGAGATCACAGAGTGCAGGGCCTTGCTGTAGGCTGTGCAGGGACACAGAAACACTGTCAGGGCACGAGAGTTGCACTTATGGCCCGAAACTGGGCTTGGCTCTTAGCCTTTCACCAGAGCAGAGAGACAAGCACTAGGGTTTAAGGGAAATCAATACTGTAGTTTTCCACATCCCATGTGCACACTCTGCACGCTTCTCAATATAAAGCAGTACACAAGCCAAAGATCATTTTATCAACTCCAATTTCTCCATTTTCCCTCCCACCTGACTCTCAATTGCCCAGCCAGGTTCCTTCCCACGATGTGCTCAAGGTCATAGCACTCCATCACCTAAGGATGGCCTTTTCCACACACCTTTGTGCATCCTCCTAGCAGAAGACTCAGCAATTAAGGCAGAGGGCTCTGTGCCCCTAATGAGATCCTTTGCAGCGTTTTTTCATGGTTGTGTCCCTAGCCACACGTGGCTGTGTCACAGCTGCATTACTTAACACATTGTAGGGGCTGGTGCCTTGCTGAGGATGCCACTACACTCCCTGAGGGACAGAGGTTGGGTCAAGCAGCAAAGCCCTTGACTTGCCCTCTCCAGAGCATATTTGGAGTAGCATCTCTGCACAGCAGCCCAGGAGCATGGAAACATCTATTGTGGTTTGATTTCTCCCTATGTAATCAGGCCCAGATGTGTCCCCCTGGAAGCAGGAGCTCCTACCTTTGTGGTTCTTGTAGAAGACGCAGTTATTAGCACAGGTATCCGGGTGGGAATCCCAGAAATCAGACCCACAGGAACACAGTGGGGGCAAGTCGATGTTACAGAGTTTGACTTTCTCCCTCATCTGGGCTCTCAGAGCTTCAACATACCTGCAAGGGACCAAACATTCACCTCTGCCAGTGACACCCACTCTGCACGAGGCGCTCAGACTGGCTGTACCTCATGTGCTCCTTATCCCGCTGCTGTCTGTCCCTCACTCTCCTCTCCTCCAGCTGGAGCTGGGCCAGGGCTTCCCAGGTCCCCTCTCCCAGGGAGGGTTCTTGCTGCTCAGCCAGGTCTCGCATCCTCTGCTCCTCCGCCCGGCGCTGGTTCTCCTTCTGCCTCTTAATCCTGCAGGAACAAACACACCTGCTTAGAAAGGAGCTTCCCCATCCCAACCTCCATTCCTGGCTGCTCCCTGGCTGTGAGGTCAGGGCACAGGAGTCTGGGTGATGCTGCTGCTTTCAAAGGCAAAAGTAATTCTGCACCAATCACAGCATTAAATATTAATAAATATAAACAAATATATTCATTTTAAACATAAAATTGTCAAAAAAGCTTCCCGAGCCTCCATTCTTCCCCCCATATGGCAACACCAGCCTGTGAATACTCTCCTGTCCCCAAACTCTTCCTGCCTGCCTGTTTTCTCACCTTTATGGACTTCCAGGTCCTTCCTGCATCACATCCACACATGTTCCTGCCACCTACAGTTCCCCAGAGCTGCCCTGCTGTCCATAAGCCAAGCACAATACCCACCAGAAAGGACCAACACCTTGGCTTCCCAGCTTCCCCACTTCCCACTGCTTCTGATTATGATGCAGCTTTGGATCCTTCCATAAGCAGCTTCCAGGACAGGGAAGTGTGACAGGGCTGGGTACAGAGACACTCCAAGGATCCCATCTTTACTCCAAAACAGGCTTTAAGATGCACTTTTAACCAAATTTTCCACTATTTCCTCAATCTCCCTTACACCTACTCAACCCTCCAGCCCTTTAGTGGGACCTGGGCTGTGTAATTCCCACCAAACAAAATACACATTCCCCTGACAAGCAGCAACTGAAAAGCACTACGACTTTACATTGAAGTATCTGACATTTTATTCCCAAATGCAACAACGTGTCCCAGGTCACTCCTTGCCAGGGGGCATTATAACCAAAGTCAAGGCTGGGAAGAAGCCAGGACAAGACATTTAGGACTTTACTTCATGTAGGGGGTCAAATCTTTACATCCAGAAGGAAAGTGCTGAAGTCGAACTTCTCTGGTTGAGTTATAAACTCGGAAATGTTTTTTAATGAAATGCAGAACCTTAAGTACAGCACCATAAATCTGCTCCAGAAACTGAGGCCAAGGCCAACTAGGGGCTTTACACCCCATAATAACAAACCCAGCTCTTCTCTACACATACTCCAAGGGAAAAAAAATAATAAAAAAGGTACCACAATAACTAAGAAATCCCTTGCTGGTGCCTTGCCAGCATTCACAGAGTAGGACAAGTTCTCCAAAGCTCCCAAGTGCCACTGGAATGTCAGGATGTGGCTGGAAGAGCACTGCTTTAGACTGACATTTTTTTCCCCAAAAAATGCCCATGAAAACCCTGCCCTGGGGTGTCTGTCCCACTCCCCCTAAGCCTGATCACAGAAGAGCTAGGATAGTCAGATTTGGGTCAGTTCATTCAAAGGAAAGCTAGGGAAAAAATAAAAATTAGATCTTTCCTATTTTGCTGTGAATTTGCAGAGCTCCTCCTTAATGAACACCTTCAAGGCAGAAGCTGAGAAACCTCCACCTTATCTGATACTTTTACACAGATACAGAGTGTTTAACTCTGGAACAAATGCCTAGAAATCATTTTATTACACTGTATAATTTTTTATGGCTATGAGGGTGAAGGGTCTGATACTAAAAATGCCAGGAACAGTCACAGCTTAACCACAACATGACCTCACCCCAAAGTTTCTAAACACAGGCTTAGGTTCCCAGAGTCATGGTTTGGGAAGTTGCACCTCTCCCATGTTTTGGCTCCCAGCTCCTAAAAAAGGGACTTGAAATCCAGACAGAGAAGTGGTAAAGGACCCAACACGGCCCTAGGGTGTCTGCTGGGGGGCTGGCTGTGTGAATCCCACCCCAGAGGGGTTAAAGGTCAGCGCTCACAGACAAGCTCACAAGACTTTTCCAACCTTCTGAAGGACCCTGAAGGAGGAGGTGACCCCAGCAGCTGCAGGGACTCACTGGGCCACTCTGTGCTGCCTGTCCCGCCGCCGCTCGCGCTCCCTCACGTGCTCCCGCTCCACGGCCATGAAGTGACGCCGGCACCGCAGGAACTCGCGCAGCCGCTTCGGAGGAGAACAGAAGGACATTTGGGAAAGGTGTCTGGGATAAATCAGTGCTCAGATTCATTTCTGGAGGATGGAACATTGCTCTTTCCCCCAAAGACCCTCAAACATCTCCGAGTGCACATGACCCAGGACTGGGAAGCTGGAGACATGGCACTGAGGTAGGAAAGCCCAAGTCATCTGGAGCTTTGTACCAGCATCCTCACTGAAGCTTCCTATGGATGGAAGCTCTGCCACCTGGCAAATTCCTAAACTCTCATCTTGCTGAGGAGAAAAGAGCCAATTCCAACTTCAATCTGCTTGAATTTGGATCCAGCTGACACTGGTGCTCCCCTGCAGCTCACTGGAACCCTGTATCTCCTCCAAAAGATGAACATACAACAGCAAGCTGGATTCTCTACACATGGGAGAACGACAGAAGTGGTAAAACCACTTCTAAGACAAATCCAGGGGCCCTGCAGGGAACAACTCCCATATGGATACTGAGGGTTTACTGCCTGGGCTTTGGCTGATCCCATTGATGCAGCAAGGACAGGGAAATGTCCTGGCTAAAGCCCACACCAAAAGCACTCCTGCTGTGGGGTACAGAGATAGTTTAAGCTCCATGACCCCCAAAATTTTAATGCATAGGTTTTTCCTTATGAATGCCAAAACCTTTGGGCTGAGTTTGTACACCTCACTCAGCAGAGAAAGCCCAAAACAGCTGGAGATAAAGGAGGAGAAGATATAACCAGGCTGCCAGAGAGGAAAACCGGATGGAAAAAACCCAGGCAGAGGAGAGTGCTGCAAAACCAGTTATCTTGGATGGATCAGAGCCAAGGAGATAAAAAGCAGGGGGAAAGGGAACGGCAGGGTTAGGAGGAGCAACCTGAGAATCCCCAGCTGTTGTCACACTGGCAAGAAACCACAACCATATTTGGGATCAGCTGGTTGGAAAACACTTGTAAGGAACAAAAAACATACAATTTCAGAGTTTTACGCTGCAAGTTGCAAGAAAGGTGACAGAAGGAGAGGGAAATGTTCCTCTTCATGGCAGGGGGAAGCAGGAAAATAAAAGTCATTGGCTTTAGGCATCCAAGACAAACATCATCAGTCTGTATCACCCAGATTAGCAGGAGCCAAACTGTCCAGGACACAGGCTGTAAGCCCTCACTGAAATCATCCACTCGGCAACAGGCCTGCAGGCTGTCCCCAAAAATCAGAGAAACCTTTATACTCCAGCCTTGTATCTAAACAAGATAAAGTTGGCTTTGTTCTTTCTTTTTCTTTTATTTTTTTAAGCATTTTTGGCAGCTTCTTGGGTTCCTGGCAACTACAGCAAGCGGCCCTTGATTTTGCCAGGCAGAATGAACAGAGACTGTTTCTCCTTCAAACTTTCAGTGTTACTGAGATCCCAGATTTTGTAGGAGGAGTAGGTAACAGCTGCACTTAGTTGATATTTTAAAAAATAACCTGGTAGCTTTGCCCAAGACCTGAGACACCATCCAAGCTGACAAACTACACCCAGTAGGGGTTTCATACATCAAAGCTCCTCTGAGGCTTCTTATTTGAGCCAGCAGCATTCCCAACACCCAGTCCCTTTCAAACAAAACCACAAGGGCTTGGCTCCCCTGGACAGACCTGCTTCCTGGTTTCCTCTTGGTCAACACCAGCCCAGAGTTTGAGGGGAGATTGGTGTTCAGAGTGTGGCCTCCCAGGAGGCTCGGGCAGACTCGAGACCTTCACCAACCCATCAAAGACCTGAGAGACAATGGAAGGGAGCAGCATCAGCATCACCACACTTGATAGTTTCCCATCTTACCCCAGCAAAATGCTCTCCACTGGAGGAGAGGCCTCTGTGTGATCCCTACAGACCTCAACAGGATGACCCACCTGTGAAATGGGCTTTATTTGGGGTACAGGGTAGCCACGAACAGGAGAGATGTGCCACATGTTGACACAGGAGTCTGAGCACCAAAACTTTCTCAAAACACCTTTAAAGATACCCTTGGAGGAGGGTTCTGGTTTCGTTTAAATATGGATGTACATCTCCCCATCCCAAACTTCTATTATGAACTTTGTGAAGTGTGAAACAAATAACTAAGTGTAAGGGGAATTCCACAGTCAACACCTTCCAAACCCTCAGTGTAAACCTCAGCACAAACATCAGCTGTCTCCCCTGCTCACTATCTGCCCAGCCAGTATTTCTGCTCCAGGCAGGACTAACCCCCAGCCAAGGTTGGGCACACACAGCCACAGCCATAAAGCCTTTGCCAACCACCCCAGGTAATCAGGACAAATCATTTCCATCTCCCCAGATACTCAAAAAAAGCTGCCTGAAAACAAAAGGGGAAGAATAAATACATCAACCCCTCCTCAACACCTCCTAGGGCAGTGCCTGCCACCCCCAGGCACTGGGATTGCCACAGCCACCTCCTCCATTTGATACAAAGCTTTCCCTTTTTCCCCCTTTTCAAGAAGGTTTCTGACTGATTTGATCTCTCCCACCCTCGGGTGTTTTGGCATGGTCTGAGTGTGGCTCTGGGTATGATGTGACTGCACGCCCTGGGTTTCAGCTTTCCTCTGGGCAGCTGCCAAGCAGCATCACACAGGCAGGAATCCAAGGCCACAGCTGTACATGAAAGCAAGGAATGGCAGCACCGACCTCACTGAGCTCCAGCCCAGCTCCCGAGCCTGCTTTGAGGGCTGCAGGCTCAAGAGTTAAGCAGGCCTGAGGGAGCAACTGCTCTACTCCAAGTGCAGCCTCTTCCAGACACCAAAATGAATCTAATGATCTGAACCTCTAAAGACCAACTTTACATGAGTCTTACTTTCTTAAATTCGATTTTGATGTAGTAGTCATCATCCTGCCCAGAGCCATTTGTGGCTGTGCCCTGCTCCAGCAGCTCAGCAGGGAGATCGTGGTGTCCCACCAGCAGCAGCTCCTTGCCCTCATCCGTGGACACTGCAGCTGCCAGGCAAGGGTCTGGCTTCTGGAGAAAGGAGGACATGGATGTAAACATGGAATTGAAATCTGGCTGCTTTGGTGCCAAGGGAAAACTGAACACCCTCAGAGCAGCTTTAACACAGTGCTGGGTGCTGTCACTTGGATGTGCAGCACCATGTGTTCAGCAGCACCATGGGGCACCAGAGCTGGGAAACAGGAAAGCAGCAGGGTGACTGTGCCTGCTCTCTCCCCAGCTGCAGAAGCAGTGGGACAGACATGTGGGGTGAAGGCAAGGCAAGGCAAAGCCCTCTCCAGGCACTATTTCACAGTGGCAAGGAGTTGGGATCTCTGAGTGACACCCGAGTGCAGAGCACACTCCTTCAGATGGGAAGTGGGCAGGCTCCCCAGTGGCAATCCACAATATTTTGAGAGGCAGCAGATTGTTTCCTACAAACTAAAGAATCAGAATGCCAGAAGCAAGCTTGAAGCCAGGATAATTTTTTTCCCTCTTGTTTTCTTTTTTTCCTTCAGCATGGTAGGAAGGGAAGGGCAGAACTGCTGACAGAGGGAAAGGATGGATCAGTAGGACAATAGGTTATACCAAGAATTCCTTGATATGGCTCTGCTGCTGTTTGGGAAGCACATAGAATAGCTTGAAGTCAGTCTGAATATGGAATTATTTGATAGGCACAGGAATTACTCAATCAACCCCATTATGACAGGCACATGATGGAATAGCTGCTTTGGTGAGGATAAGGAAATAGAGGGGAAGGGTTATTGCTTTGGAAGGTTGCTCTGGAGCACTGAAGGTAGAAAGACATGAAACTGTGGAAAAACACCAACTTTGTGGAATGAGACAATGAGGAAAAGAATTTGGGTGCTGCCATGCTGGGGAGCTGCAGCAGTCCAACAAACCCACATCGAACAGGATGAGGTGTAACACTGGACAGGTCATTTCCAGGCAATTACCATTTCTGGGAAAGCAGACAATTAACTCTTCGACGTTTAAGACCAGAAAAGAAATCCTGAGGGGAAAGAGCAACAATTTTAGGAATATGAATTATTGGAATCCAGCACTTTACAGGGGAAAAGGAAAAAGGAGAAGAAAAATGCAGAAAACAGGACTGAAGGAAAAAAAAAAACATTTCAGCAAAGGCTTAGTTTGAGCTAGCAGTAGCAGGGAGAAAAATGCTGGGACTATTACTGGGAAGAAAGTCAGGTTATTCCTAGAAGCTGAGGTTTTTAAGGAAGATGGACTTGCCCTGGGCTGCTGTCAGGAGCAGCAGCCAAGGTGCAAAAAGCTCCCTGAAATCTGTGGAGATCCAGATTATCAGAAAAGGGCACAAGGAGTGTCTATCTTTATTTAAAGGAGAGCAAAAGGAAATACTAAATAGAAGATTTTAGCCTCAAGAGTTTAAACGTGACTTTTCAAAAAACAAGAGGAAATCACCTTGCAAATTGTCTGTAAGGCAGAGAAAACAAGATAAGCAGCAACCAGCATAAATTTGTCAAGAGCGAGTCAGGTCAGGCTAAGCTGAATGACTCCTACAATAGAAGGAAGAGGCCTCAGGCAAAGAGCAGCAGAAGACTCTGGGGTTCAGCTGAGCTCTTGACTTGGCCTAATTCAACACTGGGGTAAAGCAAAACCTGTTAGATGGAAGTCAGACTTGGGATGTGCAAAACTGATTAAAAACATGGCCCAGATTTGGTCTCAGGAGTTCACTGCACAGAAATAGGGTAAGAACTAGGTGGGCTCTACTCTATGATTTCATTATCAGCCTGGCTGAAGGAAGGAAGAGGCATCTTGATTAAGCTACTGACCCCACTTGCATTGTAGAAGTATTGGGTGAAAAACCCTTGGGCTCAAACCAAAGAAATGGGCTGGAATACATGGCACAAGGAAATCAGGGAGCACGAAAGCAGAGGCAGCACTTCCAAGAGGGTTAAGTCCATGGTTATGTCTGTGTTAGCCTGGGAGAAGAGAAGGGAACACTGCTTGTTCTGCCAGGCTGGGAACATGCCAAACCTTCATACACAGGGAGAGACTCAGATTAATACAGGAGCTTTTTTCTCCTCATATATCATGGAGTAATAAAACAGAACAACGCAATAAATCAATATATTCCTCCCACAATAAATCAAGGAAGCTGTTAAACTTCCTTATCTAGATTAACTATAGCTGCAGTGAGGCTGGGATGGGAGGATAGTCCCAAATGTCTCCCTGCTGTGGACAATTTGCCCAGGACTCCCACGGATCTCCTGAAACCCTCTGGCTCACCTGGGCAGTGGCTCTATTATTTATGTAACGTCATGAATCCGCTCATCTCACTGAATGCATTAATGGCTCAAACAAGAAGGATGTTTGCTGTTGGAAACAGGTAACAAAGTTTTTGACTCCAGATTTCTCTGAGTCCTATTTGCAGAGCTGACTGACTTCCTCAGAAATCCAAGAGTACACAGAAAAGGAAGAGCCAGACCAGCCCTTCTATAAAGGGTAGTTTCTACATAATCAGCCAAGATCTACTTCACCTTTGGTGAACCTGAGAAAGAGAAGGGAATGAAGATTTACAGGATGGGCAGGAAACTGGCTCCAGAGGCAATAAGACAAAACACCAGGCTGGGCTGCTGGTGGTGTTCTCCAAAGTACATCAGTTTAAGAAAGGTCTTGGCATAGAGACTGGAATAAAGCTACAACATGAAGGTGTTCTTGAGAACTGGAGGAGCAAAAGCAGGATGAAAGTCAGCAGAGCAAAAGGTAGGACTGACCTCCTTCCATGCACTGCTTCCAGGAAAGCAGCTGTGTGCCAACCATTCTCTAGCAGAAGCCAGCCCCGGGTGAGGAACAGCCTTCCAGATCTTTGCCACCCACACAAAACAAGGGATTGATGCAATGGAAAGAGTTGTTGAGGTTTGAAGAAAAAAAGGTACCTGAAGGGAGGGCTAGTCATTACATTCCTCCCAGACACCCAGATCACAATCTCAACCTTTAAAAGTCTTTTATGCATTCTTGAGCTCATCTCAGAGATGTTTTCACACACTTTATCCTGCTGCCTTCTCTGAAATGGGTTACCCACGAGGTGGCTCAGGAAAGCACAGTTACCTTCAGCAGGTTGCAAGGTGATTTCTGTGCCCTCAGCCCAGGTAGCCCTGCTCACCTGGTGCCTCCAGGCTCCGGGGCACACGGGGCACTCGGTCCTGCAGGACGCCAGCCTGCACCGCACCTGCTGCACAGCCCTGCTGAGCTGCACCAAAGGGAAGGCAAAGAAAACACAGCACACTTCAGCTGCACAGAGACATCTCCCAACCAGTCTGCTCCAGCCAACGAGCTCGGTCAAGGCAGCACAACCCAACACACAGTCAGCCAGGGGGCTGTCAGAGCTGCCCCAAGGTACTGAAATCCTGATCCAGGCAACTCAACTGCTCCCAAAATGTGTGGCTGAGATGCCAGATCCCCAATTTTCCTGCTTGGTATCCAGCCAGAAGTGATTTTCCACCCCAAAGTACTTCAACTGGAATGCATCCCATGGTGCTTCAACTGGAATAACTCCAGCTCCTAGACGAGCACATGCGGTTTCTAAACCACCAAATGCGCCATACACATCACCATTAAAAAAAAAAAAAAAAAAAAAAAAGCTGAAGCAGTCCTGAAGGCAGGTTTTCCCAGATTTTGGTCTGCACCAGACGAGTTGCAATGAGGTGGCACCACCTAGTGTCACCTCTGCGCCAGGACACGGCTGGGAAAACGCCTGAGGGCAGTCACAGCAGCTCAGCCACAGCATCCTGGATGAGCTACCCACTCTGAGGAGCACAACGATGTTCAGGGCGACAATGTGAGCTAACGTTTCATTCAATATCTAAACCCAAATATTAGGGACATGCTGTAGAAGAAAAGAATTAAACATTGCCCGTTCTCCATTTCAGACACTGAATATCCAAAATGCCAAAGCATTGAAATGCAGGAGGGGCAGGGCTCACCTCGGCAGCTTGCTGCTGGAATGGCTCCCCATGCTGCTCTTCCAGCTGAGCAGAGCCAGCACCAGGCCCACAGATGATGGAAGAAGGTAGATTCTGGAACAGGCACGTGTTCTTCCAGGGGGCCGAGTACTGTACAGCAGCACAGGTCTCCCTCTCTGCCTGCCAGGGAAAAGCCAGTGGGATCACCAACCGTGACCCGGCAAGACGTCAACTGTGGTGGCATTTCACCACCCTTGGGTGAAGTTTCTAGGGAGGGAGTGTTTGGCTCTCCCTGCTGAGAGAATACAAAGAATCACCAGGCTCTTTGGGGCTGAGGGCATTTGCGGGCTTCCCGCTTGGAGCTGGCAGAGTTACATGAGGACATCCCTCGTCAGCCATGGAAACAGCCCAAACACCCCAAGGGTGGCCAAAGCTGGTGACATCTCAGTGCATTCTCTTTTCTGCCACAGTCAGATCCTGGCAAGTCTCCCCAGGGCTTGTTTGAGAGTAGAAAGGATTAAATATATTCACAGGATAATGCAAAACAAGCCCACAGGGGAAAAGAGAATGTGGAGAGAGAAAGTGTTGTTTGAAAACTATTTGGCTGCTCTGGAAAAGGGATCGGAAAAGAGGCAATAGAAAAAATGCTTTGCTTCAAATGCATCCAGGAGACATCCACATCATACCCAGCTCCTGCCTGGCTGTTTTTTAACTCCATGCAATTCCACAGAGTGCTTGAGGACTCTGTTTTGCTGTTGCCTGAGGGAGCCAGCAACCTTTCCCTGGGGAGGCTTCAAAGCACCTCCAGCACCAGCAAAAGTGTCGTGCTGACCCAGCCTGCCTGGACACTGTTTGCCATCACAGGGGCTCTAACCTCAGATTTTCCCATTTTTTCTCATTAACACCTTGACTTAAGGTGTTACTTCAGCACCAGTGTCTGTGTTTTTCCCAATTTCTGTTGGGTTTGGGGGAGTTTCTCTTCCAGAGCCTCACTTACTGCTTCGTAGGCCTTCTGCAGCTCCTGCCGGTGGCGCATCCTGACCTGCCGGTTCACACGCTGCCTCACCTCGCCCTGGAACCTCCTCAGGCTGGCTGCCTTCTTCCTCTGCTGCTCCTTCAGCTCCTCCTCCACCCGGAATGCTGAAACCTGGCAGAGGTGGGAGCAGATTTCACCAGGGTTTTGCTACATTACAGCATTAGAGCAGCTTGTGTCCCCCTTTTCCCCGACCTGCAGGGACCAGGCAGACAAGCAGCACTCAGAGCAAACTTCATGTTTTGTTCAAAATATGTAGAATAACAGCTTGGACAGTATCTGCTGGGTTATTATGAGCTGCATTGAGTCTGACCAGAAATATGGAGCATGAACACCTCTGCCTTTGCCTCACTGCAACACACAGGGAAGGAAAGAAAAAGGAGACCCACAGAGCAGGTCCCAGCTCCTGCTCCCATGAAAGGATGCTCAAATATCCAAAGCCTGGATCCAAATGGAACAGGCCAGCCCCTCAGCCTGTTCTGCAAGGCTGGAAGCACATCAGGGAAGCAGTTCACAGAGCACAGAATTGCTCCAGAATGTCTTCTACCATCTGAAGTGAAATATTAAGAGTAATGACCTGAAAAACCAAAAAAATCCCATTTTATTCTCCTTGCAATTCCGCCAAACAACTCTGCAACACCACCATGGCTTAAATTCAAACAGCACTGCTCTCCTGGCTGCCACCTGAGCAAGAGAAACCAGAGACTGAAGGGATGGAGGAAAGGGATGAGGCCAAAGATGAACTTGGAACAGCAGGGTCAGCACAGCCCAACAAAACTCCAAAATGAGGAGAAATCCACACTGTTAGGGATGAAACCAAAACAGTGCTCCAGGGAACAGCCCAGTGCCAGCTCAGCCACTGCCTACCTCAGCAGCAGCTCTGATGAATGAGGCATTACTATGGATTAATTAAAAGTGTATTAAATAAGCTCAGATAAGCCTGGGCAGCTTCATTCACCTCTGGAAGCCTCACATAGGGGGCCCCAGGAGCATCCAGGCCCCCTGAAGCTGTCAGGAGGAGTCCAGCTCCCCCAGAAGTTTTGTAGTGCCAAGATGGAAAGTCTGTGGAATATGGAGATGACTGATTTCCATAAATTATCGCAACCTTTCAGGGTTTAAATTACAATATAGAAATAAATCATCTCAGAAGGGCAGGAGCTTCTATAATGTTCAGACATTAATTACAGGGGACTGAACTCATCATCCAATATTTAATGCACTTTTAGTCCTCTTAGAATAACCCTCAGAGCAGAAATCCCTGAGATAAGCATCCATGAAGATTTCTTTAAGTGTTTCTAATGGGGTACGGTGGAGATTGGCTCCAGACCCTGAAACACTCTTTTTTCCCCCTTTTTTTTTTTTTAATCAGCAACACAGAATAAAATCCTGACTCCCTGACATCTTTTAGGGATGAGTGGGAAAGCAAGAAGAAGCACTGGCTGGGTTATCCATCTGACTGGTATTTAAAATTGATGCATTTCTCCTAAAAAAGCAGAGTTTATTGGAAGGGGATCAACTCAAGAGAGATGTTGTGGGCTTGTGCAAAGGGGAGGCCAGACTGCATGGACATCACAGCAGCTTCTGACCCTGCTAAATCACATTAAAACAAATTATTATTTTTAGGAGCCATGTTCCTGGCGGCCCTCAGGCTTTGACAAAGATCACTTTTGGCTCTGACCCGCCCCTGGGGGTTTTACTGGCACAATGAAGGGTTAGAGATGCCCCGGCAGGCGGTGCCCTCGGTGCACTCACGAAGGCCGGGCTTTGCTCCGGCTGTCCCGGCGCACTCTCCACCCAGACGCCCACGGGCATCACGCTCTGGTTCCTCTCGGCCAGCACTCGCCACCGGCACTGCAGGGGCCTCGCCTGGTGCCTCCCCGGGGGCTGCTCCTTCGAGGGGAGGGCCCCGCCGCGGGCCCGGCCCTGGGAACAGAGGTGAGGGTGTGACCCGGGGCCACCTGCCCCATCTCCTGCCCCCTCAGGGACACCCCAGTGCCCTCCAGGGTTCCCCACCTGCAGCTCCCCCTCTGACAGGGACCCCCAGCCCTGGGTGGCTGAATGCTCCTTTACCCCATCACTGCACCCTCTCCCCACTGTTCCCCCAGTTCTCCAACCCCACCTTCAGCTCCCCCTTCCCCCGAGGGCCCTCAACCCTTCGTGGCCCAACCTCCCTGTACCCCCCACTCAACCATCCCAACCAGCCCCAAGCACCTCATGCCCCCCAGCCCTGGGGACTGCCCGCACCCTCATCTCCCCATCCACCCCTGGGCACCGCTCACACTCCGACCCTCGGGCCCATCCTCCCGCACGCACCCCCGCAGGCCCTGCACCTTCATCCCCCGTAGCCTCCCTGGCCGCTCACACGCTCCAGCCCCGCCGGGCG
>JAHLSL010000054.1:1608714-1619384 GCA_025920805.1 Petroica traversi | reverse complement strand
CATCCCATCCCATCCCATCCCATCCCATCCCATCCCACCCCATCCCATCCCTCTCTGCAGTACTGGGCCCTTCCCTGGATGAGCCCCAGGCAGCTCCCCCGTTGCCTCTAACACGATGCCAGTGCTGCCCCATTCCCTATCCCTTTCCAGGGAGAAGAGACAAGCAGAGACACAACCAACCTCTGACTACGCTGAGCAGGACGAGGAGCGCCTGAAGCACGAGGGTGAGTGCCGGGCTCAGAGGGCAGTGCTGGGCTGGGGGAACACCAGTGCTCCTGGGATGGTGACAGCACCTTGTTCCACACAGCTGAAGGAATCCCACGGAGCGGCGAGCACGAGCGCAAGAACCCAGTGGCTTTGTACATCCTTAAGGATAAGGTGAGAGCCAGCAGCACCAGCAGCACCAGTAGCATCAGTAGCACAGCACCAGCACAGGGACACGTCCCACGTTTTTCTGCTCTTGACTTTTGGCAGGACTCGCCAGAGGGAGAGGAGGATTCGCTGCCCGAGCCCCGCGGCACGGTCGAACCCGGTTACACCAGCTCGCCAGTACCAGCAGCCGGTCGCTCGCCAGGACCTGTGGGGCGTTCGACTCGCCGCTACCATCGCTCGCCAGCTCGCTCACCCGCCTCGACGCGGACCCACAGGTCACCACCGGGGTCGCCGGCACGGTCCCGCGGCGCTCCGCGGCTGCTGCGGACTGCCGGCGTCCACGTCATTCGGGAGCAGGAGGAGGCCAACGCCGTGGAGATCAGTGCCTGAGCAGGGGGACTGTGCGCGCTTTGGTGGCAGCGTGCAAGCGAGCAGGGACACCGGCACGGCCACACTTCTGCCACCGAACAAGCGGGGACACCGGCACAGCCCTGCTGCCACCACTGGGCGTCGTTCCGCTCGGCGTAAAGTCACTAATTTCCTATTGATCCCACCCGGAGCTCCCCTCTTCCGTCCCCCATCTTCCTGGGGCATCGCTTTAATGGCTTTCTCGCCGGGACGAGTGTGCAGGGAGCGTGCAGAAAGCACACGCGTGTGCAGGGAGAACATGCAATCAGTGCACGGAGAGAGGGTGCCGGGGGTGTGCACGGAGCACGCAGAGAGAGCGTTCGAGCACTGCACAGAGAGAGCATCGTGGAGCGTGCAGGAGGGCACACGGACTGTGCACGCAGGGGACACGGGGGCAGGCACGAGGGTGTGCAGCAAGTGTGCACGCAGGGTGCAAGGAGAGGATGTACAGAGCGTGCAAGAGAACATGTGGAGCCCACGGAGAGAACACACACGGAGCGCGCAGCTGAGATGGCACAGAGTGTGCACAGAGGGTGTACGGAGTGTGCAGAGTGTGCACTGCACCTGCATGGCCTTTGTGAGCGTGCCAGCACGGGGTGTGCGCTCCGAGTGTGCACCGAGTGTGCAGAGAGAGTCCGTGCAGAGTGTGCATGGAGCAGGTGGAGAGGGCGTGCACGCAGGATTTGCAGGGACGGGCACGCAGCATGTGGCGAGTGTGCAAAGAGTGTGCAAAGAGAGGGTGTGTGCAGCCCTTGCCCGAAGCACAAGGGGTGTGTGAGCAGCTGAGTGTGCTCAGAGCATGCATAGAGTGAACCTGCAGCGCTGGCACAGGCCATGCTTGGAGCCTGCAGTGAGTGTGCAGAGTGCGGGTGCGGTGCTTGCACAGAGGGTGTGGTGCATGTGGAAAGAGCGAGCATCACGCAGCTGAGCGTGTCTGGAGCCTGCACATTCACGGACAGCACACACCCTGCATGCCCAGCAGCCATGCGTGCACACACGTGTGTAAAAGCACAGTGCCCACCCGCCGTGGCACAGCCCCCTGCGTGGGGACACTCACTGACACACAAGCTCGCCCGAGGGCACACTGCATCAGGCGGTCCAAACAGGGGGTTCCCTCCTGCCCCCCAGCTCCCCAGCTGCCATGTCCCGTAATCATGGCTGGAAGCCCTGGCCCAAGCATTGCCCCTTTGCCACGGTAGGATTTTCTGTGAAAATCCCCCGGTTTTGGGGCACACGGCGCTGTCTCTCCCCAAGCCTTCATGGGAAATAGGTTTAGGATGAAAAGCAGAGAGTGGCCGGCCACGCGAGCCGGGCCCCGAGGCACCCGGGGCGGGTGCAGGGGCACCCCGGACTGCTCGGGGTGCACTACTAACCAATAAACTAAACGTACTACCCGTCTGGTGGTGGCACCCTTGGGTGTCTTTGTGGGACAGGGGCCCCCCCCAGGGTGGGGGGATTCATGAGAAGGGGCTGACAGCTACGACCACACAAACCCAATGCACCTGGCTGGCACTGAAACTTGCACTTGAAGTGCTTGGGAGACCTTGGACTCTTCCCTCTGGTACCTACTGATGGTGTCTTCAGCTGAGAGCCCATTTTTTTCTTAACTTTCCTGCCTCTGAACATGGCGAAGGGAGAGGGGAATTTATTCTGACTAATTAAATTCATTAACTGCTGGTGTCCCCCACTCCGCTGTCTCTGGGTGCTGCCAGTGCCACCGTAGCCGGACACTCCCACTGCCACAGGATGGCTGAGCTGTTTGCGCTCACCGTCACCTTCCCCCGCTACGGCATTTCCCGGCCCCCGCATCCGGCTATTGTACCCCCCCATCCGGAGCCGGATCCAGCCCCGTTGCTGGCAGGGAGGAACCGGGATTTTGGGAGGAAACGGGAAGGCTGGCCAGGGCCGGCATGGCGGGCGGCTGGGAGACAGCACTGGGCCTGGGGCTGTGCCTTGCCGCCCTGCACCGCGGAGGTGAGTGCAGCCCACGAGGGCCAAAATCCACTTAAATCCGCCCCCTGCCCCACCCCATATCTGAGACCATGCCCGCTTGTGGCACCTATTGGCAACCCCCGCCTCCTTGTCACCCCACAGGCTGCCGCCTCCCCAGCGTGGCCACAGCACCCCAAACTCCAGCTGGTAAGGACACCTGGTGGGTGGGTGATGCAGGTGGGGAGACCCTGACAAATCCTGTTCCCCCCACCCTCAATGTGCACTCCCCATCGCAGTGCTGCGGGACAATTTCCGCCTGCAGCCAGGTGATCTGGTGACCACAGCGGGCCAACTATTGGAGCTGGATTGTGTCCCCCCCCTTGGGGTACCCTGAACCCTACGTTACCTGGAAGAAGGATGGGGTGACGTTGGACTTGGCAGGTGACAGGTATGTGGTCACCAAGGGGAAGTTGCAGGTGGCATCAGCACAACGGAGCGACTCTGGTCTCTACATCTGCGTGGCAGCCAACGCGGCAGGCAAGAGGGAGAGCCGGGGTGCCCGCGTCTCTGTGCTGGGTAAGCCCAGGGTGTCCCATGGGTGGTGGCCCTATCACACCCAGCCACGGTGCCATGTCCTCGATGTCCCCCTGCAGAGAAGCCAAGCATTGTGCATCACCCAAGTGGCGCCGTGGCAGTGGCTGGCAGCACCGTGGAGCTGGGCTGTAGCGCCCGAGGTGACCCAGCACCACAGGTGCAGTGGCACAAGGAGCACGGAGACCTGCCCTGGGGCAGGTAGGTGGGGCAGGGGGCAGGTGTCCCACCCCTGGTGTGGGGATGAGGCTGATGGAGAGCTGGTGACCCACAGGCACGAGGTGGACCAGGAACACACTCTGCACCTCTACGCCGTGACACCCGCCGATGCCGGTGCCTACGTGTGTACAGCGCAGAGCCAGCTGGGCACCGCCGCCGCCACCACCTTCCTACACGTGGAGGGTCAGTGGGGGGACCTCCTCCATCAGAGGCACCCAGGGCCATCTCAGGGTTCATGCAGAGGATCCATCTATCAGGGTCCATGTAACAGGGTTCATCCAAAGTGGTCATCCAAGGGCAGTCTGTCCATAGGATTTCATCCAAGGGCATCCATCATCCATCAGATAAAGTCCATCCAGCTGAGGCATTTAAGGGGATCCATCAAAGGGGGTATTCCAAAGGTAGGTCCTTTTAAACATATCCATTCAAAAGGATCCATCCAAGGGTTCCATCCAAGAAGGTCCATGTAAGGGGATCCATCTAAGGAAATGCATCGAGGTGGGAGTTCATCCAAGGGGATTCATTCAAGAGCACCCACCTAAAGGGGATCCAGCCAACCTGGTTTCTTCAGGGGGATCCATTTAAAGGGGTGTATGCAAGATGGAAGTACATTATAGGGGGATGGAACAAGAGAGATCCATTCAAAGTGTCCATCTAAGAGGGACATATCACAGGGGGATATCATAGGAGCCCTTCCCATGTCCCCAAGGGCAATGTATCAAAGGGAGCCCGTCCAAGAGGGGTCCATCCCAGAGGTGTCCATCCCCCACAGACCCATCAAAGGGTGTCTTTCCAAGGGGTCCATCTGAATGGGTTCATTCAGGTAGACATCAGGATCTCCAGGTGTATCTGAGGTGGGTGTCTGGGCAGGTGCCAGGGGACCTTGGCCATTAGCCTTCTTCTCCCTCACAGACCGGCTGGGCCAGCAGCAGGAGCCTGCACCTCGGGACCTGCTGGCCGTGCGGCTGCACCTGGACAATGGCACTGCACTGCCCACGGCTGATGTCCAGCTCCGCTGGCAGGTTGGTGAGGCTCAG
This sequence comes from Petroica traversi, assembly GCA_025920805.1. NCBI lineage: Eukaryota > Metazoa > Chordata > Aves > Passeriformes > Petroicidae > Petroica > Petroica traversi. The sequence goes on along the minus strand of JAHLSL010000054.1, from coordinate 1,614,825 downwards.
CTGCCCTCTGTGGAAGGGTGGGATGGGGCACATCCCTATGTCCCACCTTAACTTGGAATCCTTCCCCTCCCTTCAGATGCTGATGCCGGTGCCGGTGCCCGTGGGCTACGTGGTGCTGTACCGCAGTCTGCTCCCGGTCACCACCTCCTGGGTCCAGCACGATGCAGGCAGGGAGCTCAGCACCATCATCCCTGCGCTCCGCAGGGGCTACAAGTACGAGTTCAAGGTCCGACCCTACACTGGAGGAACCCAGGGCTCAGACAGCAACAGCAGGCACCTCTGGATACCCGAGGAAGGTGTGTCATGTGTCCCTGGGGATGCCTGGGTGGGGAATGGGAAGGGTAGTTGGGGGTCCCAGGGGTCTCAGCATCCCTGTCCCACAGTGCCTAGTGCAGCACCCCAGCGTGTCACCATCAGCCAGGCTGAGACAGGAAACGGCACCGTGGTCGTGAGCTGGGAGCCACCTCCTCCTGAGGCCCACAATGGCGTCATCCAGGGCTACCAGGTTTGGAGCAACGGGGCTGGGGTCTTCTGGCCAAGGAGGGTCAATCCAAGGGGATCCATCCAAAAAGGGAGCCTGTCAAAGTTGGGGGTCTATCCAAGGGGGGAACCATCCAAGGAGTCTATTCAGGAGGGATCTCAACATAGGGGCTCATCAAAAGGCCAATCAAGATAGAGGTCCATCCCATGGCATCTGTCTAGTGGCATCCAAGGGAGTTCATCCAAAGGAATTCAGCCTAGGGGCTTCATCCAAGGGGGTCCATCCAAAGGGGGATCCATCAATGGGGGTCCATCCTAGGGGCATGCAAGGCAGCCCATCCAAAGGGGTCCTTCCAAGGGGAGCCCATCGAGGAGATTTGTCTAAGGAGACCCATCCAAGTGAATCTATCCATGGGGGATCCATCAATGAGAGTCTATCAAGGGATGTTCATCTGAGGGGGTCCATCCACAGGGAGTCCTTTAAAGGGGGGGGGCTATCAAGGTTGATCATCTAAGGGGACACATCCTCTTGGTGCCTGCCAGGTCTGGTCAATGGGTGAGGGCTGGCAGCACCCCACCAACAGGACAGTGGACGGAGCCACCCGACGCCTGGAAACCTTCCTCCCACAGCCTGGGGCTGAATTCTGTGTGCAGGTGGCAGCTTTCAACAGCGCAGGGCTGGGGGTTCCCAGCAATGCCACGTGTGGAGTCCTGGGTAGGAGATGGAGAGCAAGGTGGGGTGTGAGTGGGGTGAAGGCAGTGACATGAAGTGACACTGATGGGATTCTTGCAGGGCTGACAGCAGGGAGCAGCAGGGTGGTCCAGGCACTGCAGCAGCCTGCTGTCATCGCAGCCGCTGGTTCCATGCTCTGGTTGGCCTTACTCGCCCTCCTCCTCCTCCTCTGCCAGCGCCGTGCCAGCCAGGACGCTGCAGCTCGCCACAGGTGAGAGGCCATGGGGTGGGGGACATGGCACAGGTGTGGGGGGATTGATGCACTGACAGCACCTCTTGCCCTGCAGGCTGGTGGCTGGTGACTCGCCATGGCTTGGTGGTCCCTGGAAACCCAGCTGTGCCGCCCGAAACCTCAGCAGCAGCAGCAGCCTCAGCAGCCGACTCCTGGGCAGTGATGGCAGGGACCCCCACCCCTCCTGTGAGCCCCGTGGGGTCTGGGATCACCACCCACTGCCATGGGACCCCTCCTGTGAACACTCGGGTTGGGACCCCCACCTGGTGCCATAGAGCCCCCACTCTGTGCCATGGAAGCCCCACCACTGCTATGGGACCCCCATCAATCCCATGTGATACCATTGGATCCCCAGGCAGTTCCATGGGACCCCAACCTGCTGCAGCAGGACCCCCAGCCCAGGCCTAGGACCCTCAGAGAGTGCTGTGGGACCAAAAATTGTACCCAAGACCCCCCCCGCTATGCCTGGGACCCCCACTGCTATGGGATCTCCACCTTGGTGCCCCTCCCCATTGCAGGCAGGAAGGACCTGGGGACACACAGTCCCAAGGACAGAGGGGACAGGGGTCACATGGCCCCGTGGGTGCACTGACCTCTCTTACTCTTCCAGCCCTCTCCTTGGAGCCATCGAGCCTTGGCCCCCCCCACACCACCCATCCACAGCAGCCTCCGTGGGGGGTACCCACCACCCCTCGGGGACATGGGGTGCTACGGTGGGGGGCACCCTGGGGTGTATTCCTCACCCAGCACCCCAAACCCAGCACCCTGGGAGCGTGTTCGCAAGAGAGGTGGGTATGGGGGGCACATGGGGGACGTGGGGGACACCAGGGTAATGGCCCATGGCTCTGTGTCCCTTATTCCCCACGCAGAGCTGCACCAAGTGCACAGCACCCCGCTGCTCATAGCTGGCCCCAGCCGCATCCCTGTCACTGGAACTGGAGGCGAGTGGGGGACAGATTTTGGGCTGGCAGCCAGGCAGCCTCAGCAGAGGGGACATGAGGGTGACACCACCGCTGCCATGATGGACAGCAGGGACCCACAGCTACCAAACATCAGCTCTCCAAAACCCCGTCGAGGCAGCATTTCACTGGCCTCTGGTGTAACCAGGTCACCAGTGACACCCCCGAGACCACCCCATGCCTGGCACCCGCCAGTGACACGGTGAGTCTGGGTGTCCCCATCCACATGGGTGCCCTGCAACCCAACCCTTTGCTGCAAACCCAACATGTCCCTTGCACCTGCAGGTCCCCAGCCTCCTTGTGCCCCAGGGACACATCTCTGGTCACCAGGCATCCCAAGGACGTGTCCCCAGTCACTGGGATCCCCGGGGACATGTCTCCAGTCACGCGATGCCACAGGGACGCATCCCCAGTCACTGAGAGCTCCAGGGGCATGTCACCAACCTCCAGGAACCCTAGGGACATGTCCCTGGTCACTGAGCAGCCCAAGGACATGTTCCTGGACAGCAGACATCCTAAGGATGTGTCCTCAGACCCCAGGACCCCCAGGGATATGTCACCAGCCACCAGGCACCACAAGGACCCATCACCAGCAACCAGGCAGCAGAGGGACACAGTCTTGGCCACCAGGCACCCTGAGGACACCTCCCTGGTCACCAGGTGCCCCAGAGATCCATTACCAGTGGCCAAGTGCCAGAGGGACATGTCACTGTCCACCACCAGGCACCCCAAGGGCATGTCCCCAGCCAGCAGGCACCCAAAGGACACATCCCCAGGCTCGAGGCTCCCCAAGGAGATGTCTCCAGCCACTAGACACTGCAGGGACAAGTTCCCAGCCTCCAGGTATGCCAAGGACATGTCCCCAGCCAACAGGTACCCCAGGGAGCCATCACTGGTGACCATGCATCTGAGGCACATGTTCCTGTGCAGCAGGTACCCTGAAAACAGGTCACCAGCCTTGAGGCATCCCAAGGACACTTCTTCAGCCACCAGACATCCCAGGGACACATCTCCAGCCACCAGGCATCCTGAGGAGATGTCACCAGTCCCTGAGCACCACAGGGACAAGTTCTTGGGCACCAGGTATGCCAAGGACACGTCTCAGGCCACCAGGAACCCCAGGGACTCATCACTGGTGACCATGCACACAAGGAGCATGTCCCTGTGCAGCAGGTACCCTGAAAACATGCCACCAGCCTTGAGGCATCCCAAGGACACATCTCCAGCCACCAGGCATCCCGAAGAGGTGTCCCCAGTCACTGGTCACCAGAAGGATATGTTCTTGGACACCAGGTACCCCAAGGACACATCCCCGGCCACAGGGCGCCTCTCACCAGCATTCAGTGATGGGGTCCTCACACAACAGCAGGTGGCTGAGGTCCTGGAGATGGACCAGGACACTTCATGCTGCAGGTATTCCCCATCCCCCTGTGACACTCCCACAATGGCAGCACCCCCTGGTGCCAGCAGTACCCCCACTGTGTTCCCCACAGACCCCCAGCACCAACCACACCACGGTCCTTCTCACCACTGCACACCTACGGCTACATCTATGGGCCACCAACCTCTGAGCTCGGTGAGGAGGAGGAGGAAGATGAAGAAGAAGAGGAGGAAGAGCGTACAGCAACGAGGGGCTCGCCGGGGGGGGTCGCTGCTGAACGGCTGGGGGTCTGTCTCAGAGGACAACTTTGCCAGCACCCGCTGCAGCTTGGTGAGCTCCTGTGATGGCTCCTTCCTCCTGGATGCCAGCTTTGCCCGGGCGCTGGCCGTGGCTGTCGATGGCCTCTGCTACAGCCTTGAGGACACGGATGGGACCTACGGGGGTGAGTGAAGGGTCCCTGGACCCCCTTTCTGACCCTCTCTGATCCTGTCATCTCCTCAAGGAAGGCGGCTCCATCATGTCACGTGGTGATGCTGCTATCTCTTACCTTCTTCCCTGCAGGTCTGTCACCACCACCATCACCCTTGGAGCAGGCCTTCCCACCCGGAGTCCCCACCACCACCTGGGACTGGTGGAAAGCACTGGAGGTCCCTCAGAGAACCAGGACAGAGGCAGCCATGAACAGCAGCTCACAGAATGGTGTGTAGTGTCCCAGTGCCAGGGTGGTGGGCACTAGGGATGGGGAGGAGTGTCATCTGTTGCAGGATGTTGGAAAATGTTTCCTTTGCTTTCCAGGTGGCCAGGCCTCAGGGACTGGCAGCCCCTGGGCCAGGCAAGATGGTGAGCTGGGGACAGGAGAGACAGGAGCGTGGCAGTCCCCAGGGCGCAGGATGCAGCAAGGCCAGAATCCCCTGGGTTCAGCTAAAATCCAGCTTTATTAGGCAGTTCCCCAAACAGGGGCTCTTTACTAGAAAAAGCCACTCACAAAGGGTGGGTGGCACCAAGGTGGGTGGGTGTCCCTCCTTATTCAGTATTCTTGTCCTTCCCAAGTGTCCTCCTTCTTCCACAGTGTCCCCATCCTTCCTCAGTGTCCCCATCCTTCCTCAGTGTCCCCACCCCTTCCAATTTCCTCATTCTTCCACAGCATCCTCATCCTCCCCAAGAGTCTGCATCCCCTCTAAGTGTCCTTGTCCTTCCTCAGTGTCCTACTCCTTCTCCAGCATCCTCATCCCGCTTAACTTTCCTAGTCCAGCCCAAGCACTGTTTCCACGCTGAGTCCTTGTCTTTCCCTAGGGCTGTTGACACCCTGACCATCCCCATCCCTGCTGACCATTCCCATTCCTTCCAACTGTCCTTGTGCTTTCTGATTGTTCATGTCCTTCCTCAGCATCCTTGTCCCATCTTGACCATCCTTGTCCCTCCCAAGTGTTCTCGTCCTTCCCAAGCCACCTGAGTGGCCTTGTGCTCCTTCTGAGTCCTTGTTCCTCCTAATCATCCTCATTCCCAGGGTTCTCAGCCCTCCTGAGTGTCCTCATCCTTCATCTGTTGTTTTGTCCCAATGCCAAGTGTCCTAGTCCTTCCCCACTGTCCTCATCCCCCTGGAACTATTCTCCTTGTCCATTACTACTGTGCTTATCCATCCCAAGCAGTCTTGTTTTTTCCCAAGTGTCCTCTTCTGCCCAGCAATCCTCAACTCCTGGAAATCCTTGTTCTTCATGTCCCCTTGCCTCCAGGCATCCTTGTCCCCCAGCCTTCCTTATCCCTCTCCAGCACCCTCCTCCATCTGCAGTGTCCTTGTCCCTCCCATGTAATCTCGTCCCCCACCAACTGTCCCCATCCCTTTCATCCACCTCATCCCTCCCAGACGTCCTTGTCCTTTCCCAGCATCTTTGTTCCTCCAAACTGTCCTTGTCTCCAGGATCCTTGCCCCACTTAAACATCCTCCTCATCCCTCCCCAGCATCCTCATCCCTCCTCAGCATGCTCATCTGTCCCAGCTGTTTCTGTCCCCAGGGTTCATGTCCTTCCCTGAGCATCTTCTTTGTCTCTCCTGAGCGTCTTTACCCCTCCCCAGGGTCCTCATTTCTTGTGAATTCCTTGCCCCACCCCAAGCATCCCTGACCCCCTCATGCTGATGCCCACTGGCCGCGAGCTCTGTGTAACTGTTTCCATAGAGTCACTGCGAAATTAAAGAACATCCCTCCTTGTCCCCTGTGTTCCCATCCCCACGTCCCCAGTTCTGTCACCGACTCGCCCTCCCTTTTATCGCTTCTCCTGCGGCGGGCAGGGAAACGGGGCCCCCGGGCGGCGGCTGTGGCCGGTCCCTT
>JAHLSL010000054.1:1559440-1587182 GCA_025920805.1 Petroica traversi | reverse complement strand
TGTCCCCAGGACTGAGCCCAGTCCTTGCCCTGCGTGCAGGTTATCCCGTTCCCTGGCTCAGCTGCCTGGCTCCCTGCTGTCCCCTTGGGGTCTCTTGGGTGCCACCTCCCCTGGGTCCCTCCCTTGCAGCTGTGGCCTCCAGCAGCACCTTTGGGGCACGGGCCCTGTGTCCCAGGGGTCAGCTCCTCTCCTGTGGGTGGGCTGTGGCAGCAACCCCTGGTCCTGAGTGGGGAGGCACACAGCACCCCAGCCGTTTGTGTCCCCTCATGGGGACAGTCCCAGCAGGACCTTTCCCCTGGGCGTTTGGACCACCACATCCCCTGGTTTTCTCCTTTGGCCCCGAGTGCTGTGGGCACCAGGGTTGACTCTGTCCCCTCACGCGTCCTCCAGCATCCCCTGTCCATGAGGGGCTGGCACTGGCTGCTCCCTGGAGCCCTCTTGGGAAAACAGGGCTCCCCAGTAACCAGGGGTGGCTCTGGATGCTCTTGCACTCCTGGCTCTGTCTTTTGCTGTGGAGTTGTTTTGTAGAATCTGATGGCTTCCCTGGCTCACCAGGAACGTGCTGTGGCTTCACAGACCTCTTGAGTAACTGATTACCAGCCCCCTAAGCTGTATTTTGCAGAGGGGTCTCTCCAGTTCCAACATTCCCTCGGATAAAGGGGCTGGGTTTGGCTCCTGGTTTGGGAGCAGTCACTCCCTGCATCCTGCATTTTCAGAGAGGAGATATGTGGAGGGTGTGGAAATCACTGTGGGGTTTGAGTTTGTACAGGTGGATGATGTTTGGAAGGGTGAATTACGTGCTCTGATTTCACCTTTCCTGACCCATCAGGCTCCTGCAGCCACTTCAAATACTGATGGGTGTGTAAAATGAATGTGTTGTTATTGCTGGGCTCAGTGGGCTGGTTGTTTCTCCCTTCCTCTTCCCATCCTTAAATACACCTGTGCTAGCTGGGATAAGGCTGTCCAGGTGTGCACACCTGGGCTGCCTTTGATTTGCAAAATACATGAAATAAGGGATGCTGCAGCATCTGGAATGCCTGGGAGTAAGTGGGAGATTTCCACTATGATCTCTGTTGATTAGAACAGTCTGTCCTGGAAATAAATACCCAAAAAAAACCCTCACATTCTGTAGAAGTTTTGGTTTCTCAGTGTTATTTTCTTCATGTCTATGTATTTGCTGTTCAGGGATCTTTTTCCTTTGAACACACCCAAATATTTTTGGGGAGGAATGTTACTGCACTGCAAATCCCCTTGGAGTCCCTCATTTTCTTTGTGGCTTTAAAGGTACTTATTGCTTGAATCAGCTCTTCTGCAAACCTGTGGGCTTTGCTGGAGGCAGTCGTGTGATGGAAAAGTTCCTTGAGGTGGTTTGGCTTTGTCCAGTGGTTTTGGGCTGTGCTGGGAGTCAGTGCAGTGACTGTCGAGGCCCCCAGCCCCAATTTTGGGGGATGCTGGCAGGTTGTGAGGAGTCATCTCTGTTAGGACAGCCCAGAACTGCCTGTCCGGGTTTGCATGGAGCTGATTTTGGTGACTCCCAGCAGTTTGAGCTCCCTGCAGCTGAGGATTCTCCCAATTTCACTTCAGCAGTGAGGCTCGAACACCTCTCTGCCCCTGAAATGTTCAAGCTTGGAAGAAAACCCCAGTCAAACAGCAGTAAAAGAGCTCAAGGCTTGTATTTATCACCAAAAGCAGTTCCTGACAGACCTGTTAGATGTTTCTAGAGTGCAGTACATCAGAGTGGGCTCTCCTTCAACACTGTAATGCCCAGCTGGAAGGGAGTTATCTGTGTTCCAACCATGAGGGGTCCTGTGCACAGCTTGGCCTGCAGGAGAGGAGCAGCCACTTGTGAGTGCCCTTGTCTCTGGCTCCACACACCCAAGCTTTGCATATCCTGGATCCCCACAGTGATGGCCATCCTCAGCACAGTCATCTGGAGTGGCAAAATGTGGCTTTTCCCAAGCCTTTGTGCTCAGTGGGTTTTGGCCTGGAATTGCTGGGAAATGAGCATTTGTTGAAGGCTGGAACTTCTCCTGGGTGTCAAGAATTCACCTTGTTACAGGGATTATCAGATAGTTGTGGTAGCTGTTGCAAACCCCAAAATCCCAGTTTATTTAAGATTCCAGGCAGAACTGGCTGCTTGACTTTTCAATGGTGCACCACAAACAAAAGTCCCTCGTGGATGTGGAGGGGTCATGCATGGATTCCTCTGTGAGATGGAGCAGGAGGACTGCGGGTACAAGAGGAGGGCACAGCTGCTTCAGAATCCTCCACACTGAAAACAGAACTGGGGAGATGGTGGTGAAGGAGCACAGAGCTGCACTGTTCCATTTATTACCCAAAATGTTCTGTGGTTCCATGATTTTGTTGGATACTTAATGCCCATCAGGGGACAGAAGCACAAGGCTTTGCTGATGGATAACAAATGGTGCTTCAAACATTCCAGGGTCAGCTGGTTTGTAAATTAATTTTAGATAAGGATGCAGTACTGCTTTCCTTGGGAACACCTGCATTCCCTGGACACAGCCAAATCTTTACTCTCAACAGCCAGTTGAGATGGAAAGGAACAAATCAGCTTGTAAGCAGAGGGTTTTCCAGTTGTGTGGCATGGATGCATTCTCTCTTAATTCAAACAGGGTGTGCTAAAAGATCCCGGTGCAGATTTTTGCCCATCCCTCACCATCTGCATGTGCTTTTCTGCACATCAGCAGCTGGAACGAGGCCACTGTCAGGTTGGAGCCGCTCTGGAAGGGTCTGTTTCAAATTTAGGGATTCACATGTAACCGTTCCAGCAGCTTTTCCTTTGGAAAGAGACCTTGAGTCTGACTTTGTGGCTCTGAGGTAGTGGCTTGGGGAGCTCTTCAGTTGGGAGCTGCAGGAAGAATGAAACATCTTGATTTCTGCCTGTTGCATTCCCAGAAAAGCTGTCCTTAATCCTTGCTCATTCAGTGACACTCTGTTCTTTTCATCCAGCCCTTTCCTATTCCCTGTGTTCCTGAGCAAGGACTTAGTTTGGTTTGTCTGTCTTGAAACTCATCACCTTCCCACAGCAGCACACAGAGAGCTTTTTCACTTTCAGGTTTGACCTTAGAGCTGGGATTTTAAGGCAGGTGATGGAGTATTTGGCCAAACCCTTTCCAGCCTTGCCAGGATTCAGTGTCCTGCACCAGACAGTGCTGTTTCAACCAGGCAGCAGGAGGTTTGCTGGGAATTGAAGCATGGGAAAATGAGCCCTTGCCTTGTGAAGCTGTTATGTGAAAGTCATACAGCTTGGAGATCACAGTCTATAGGGTATGTAGAACATGTTCCATAGGTGTGCTGGAACTTCATAGTTTCATCCTCTTCCAGCCATCCCAGGTGGCTGCAGTGCCAGGGAAAGCACAGGTGAGCTGGGGTGCTGCAGTTGGAGCTGTGTGAATCAAGGAGCATTTTCAGGAATAAAGGCTCGTTTTGTTTTAATGGAATGTTCTTGAAATAATGTGTTCCAGTTGTTTCTTCAATACCAGATTTTAGGCCTTTCTTTAAACCCATGGGAGAATTTCTGCTTCTCTTGCTCGCATCTGTATGGAAGGTGGAGTCAAAGACTCGCCCTCCTGATGGCACATTGCTCAGTTGGGCTCAGAGAGCATTTCAGGGCTGGAAATCCTCTGGCTGGCGGGTGCAGCTGGAGAGCCTTTCCCCAGCAGAGACAAATCCTTTCTTAGAAGCTGCTGGTAAAACTAATTTGGGGGGCATTTTTTAAATGTCATTTCTTCAGCTACTGCAGAAATGTGAGTTCTGCTTTTATTCTGCCTTTCCCTAGAGTCAGTGCCAACCCATTGATTCAAAGAGAAGCAGTTCCAACATCTTAACTCCTGACTGCAGGATTTCCCAAGTTTCACTGCCAGTCCAGTTCTGCTGTTGTTGGTTTTTCTGTATGTGGCAAGCTCCTCCTCACCCAGATGGGTGACTGGAGGTTTTGGCTGGGTTGTGGTTGTCCACAAATGCAATTTGGTTTTCAAAAAGAAAATAAATACCTTGAAGATGCTGGTTCAGTGCTCAAAATAACAAAGAGTAGATGAGAGTGCCACAAACCCACATTAAATGAGAAGGGATGAAAAATCACACCTGACTATCAGGTTGTTGGTATTTCTTGCTTTAGGCAACACTAACTGATGAGATGGGGCTCGTTTGTAAATGGGCTGTGGTTTTAGCTGCTCTGTGATGTAAACAGTCTGTTTGTAAATCTTGCATGGAGTTGTTTGTTAAGGCAGGAAAAGCTCCCCCAGCAAAGCTGTCTCCAAAGCAGTGCTGGCTGTGATCTAGTGTGAGCTGCTGGGCATTGCAGGATTTCAGCTGGAATTCCATCCTTGGGTCCAATAATGTTGGGTGGAATTGCTGCTTTGTGATTCAAAGATGTCAAATGATGGAGCATTGATGCATTTTCTAGCAGCCAGCCAACCATCCACCTTCAAAGCAGCTTTGCCTTTGATTTGAACTGACAAGAAGGATGGAGAGGGACTTTCTAAAGGGCCTGGAGTCGCAGAGCAAGTGGGAATGTCTTCCCAGTGGCAGGACAGGACTTAATTGGATAGTAGGAGAAAATTCTTCCCTGTGAGGGTGGGGAGGCCCTGGCATGGGTTGCCCAGAGCAGCTGTGGCCACCCCTGGATCCCTGGAAGTGTCCAAGGTCAGGCTGAACATGGCTTAGAGCAACTTGGTCTAGTGGAAGGTGTTGGACCAAGATGAGAGCAAAGGTCCCTTCCAACCCAATTCCATGATTCTGGGTTTCTATTTCTTTTGAATGTGGTTTGTCTTTATCTGGAGTTTATCTCAGTCCCAGTTCCCCATCCCAGTAGCTCTCTGGGCTGTGATTTGTGCAGGTGTTCAAGCTACCTCCAATTCTTCCCTTGGCTTTGATAGGTTCAAATGTGCCAGGTTTTCCAGGCTGGGCTGTTTCTTGCTGTTTCTTGCCGTTCCTTGAATCCTTCCCAGCAGCCCAGCTTCTCACTGGAAGTTCTCATGTACTCTGGTAAGTGGGAGCAACTTTCTGTTGACATTTATAGCTGGGAAAAATAAATCTTTCAGTGACAAAGAGAGGACTTAATTGTTTCAATCCTTTGTGGAGCTGTGGCCGAGGAGCATTTCTGGGATATGAGTGTCATGTGGAACAAACCCTCTTGGATTTCCTCTCAGCAGGGCATTTGCAGAGTGCTGTTGTGCTGCTGAGAATCTGGCTTGGTTTGCATATGCATGGAGTGTCTTTACAATCCAGTGGCTTCTACAGCCTTGTTGTGTGTCCATAATACTCTGGTCCCATCGTTCTGGGCCATCCACTGCTCATTCCATGGGTGCAGAGTGATTCCTAGAGGGAGCTGGGAGGTTATCTTGTTGAGATAGAAACAGGTGGTTTCAGGAGAACAGATTTGTGGAGCTTGAGCATTAAATCTTATTTAGGGAGATGTATAAACATTAAATCCTAGATTGGGCACACACATTTTTTTCCTGTGGTGCTTTCTGACTATGGAAGACTTGGGAAGATGTTAAAAATCCTCCTGATTCTTGCACTCTGCTTCAAACGCTGTTGCAGGGACAGACTCAATCTTACCTCCCTCTTGCTGAGTTAATAAATTTGGGGACCAAGCAGAAAATGCTTTCTGGACTGCTGTGATTTCACCTGTTGCCAAACCTTTCACTACTAGTGGTGAAAATTTGGGTTCAAGCTACTTCTGGTATTTCAGTTCCAGCTTTTCCCGTGGATTTAGACATTGTCTCCCCAGTAACGTTTTCTCAGCATAGCTGGTGTGGACCTTCCTCTGGAGACCACAGGGTCATACACAGCTAGGACAGTGTTGGATGTCAAGTTTTTTAGTGTTCTGAGCTACACAAGCCATTTCCCTTGTGGTGCCACCCATGTTGATGCTTTCTGCCACTTCACTGAAGCTCATTTTGCTGAGAAGTGTTTTCCCTCCCACCTGTGAAATGGTTTGTGCTGCTCTTGCTCTGCTGGATGGGCTTGTGGTCTCACTCCATTCATTTGAGAGTGAGGACCAGCAGGGATTTGAGTCTGATCTCTGAAGTGTTACACAGATGTGCCTTGTTGAGTACATCTCGGACCTCTTTTCATCCAGGCTCCTGCAGTTTGGGTTTTCCTTAAAAATCTGGTTTTGTGGGTGGTGTCATGATGTTTGTCCTGATGACAGTAGGTGCATGAAATTCAAGTTTGATTTTCAGAATGAACTTGTTTCCAAAGACAAGGGAACCTACTCTTATGTGGCTTTCATTGCTCAAAGTAAGTAATGTTTGGAACAGGTCATGCTAGGAGCAGGTTGAACCTTACTCGGGCATGTCATCCATTTAGGCTGGATATCAGGAAAAGGTTCTTTCCTCAGAGGGTGGTTGGGTACACAGGCTCCCCAGGGAATGATCATGGCCCTGACCCTACCAGAGCTCCAGGATTGTTTGGTCAACAGCCTCAGACACGTGGTGGGATTTGGGTGTCTGTGCAGGGCAGGAGTTGGACTGGATCATCCTTTTGGGTCCCTTCCAGCTCTGGATATTCTGTGACTCAGTGATCTCTGCAAGCTGAGCTCTGTCTGTAGGACCATCCAGTACATCTAAACTCTTTACAAAGTCGTTGGTTTGGTAGGTCTGGAGGAGGGTTTTATTTCTCTGCCTTCTCAAGCTCTAACAAGTTGCTATTCTTTTCATCCAGTGGTGGTTTAAGGAAACCAGGAGCTCAGAGCAGTGAGAGGCAGAGGTGCCCAGCTGCCAGCAGTTCTGCAGGCAGTGCTGGAGTCACCTCTCTAGGGGTCTGGCTCAATTGGCAACAAATCCACGAGAAGGATCTGAGTATCCTCAGCATTCTGATAGCAGCAACCAATGGAGCATCTTCCCAGATGGCTGATTTGAGCCTGCAGCACTGTGGGCTCTGATGTTGTGGCACCACTCGTCGCTGGTTTCCTCACCCTGATGGGACACAGCCTGTTAAACATCAGCTTCATTCACTCTGGACTGCTGGCAAGGCCCTGTCTCATGGGGGCTGACCTCTGCAGTTGGCTGTGGCACTTCTGAAAATAATTCCTGTCCAGGCAAGAGGGGTCTTTTAAAATTATATTTAGTTGTGATTTAGAAATTGGCAGTGGTGGCTGCGAGTTTTTGTTGGGTTCCAGCTCAGGCAGCTGTGTCTGCTCTGCCTCAACTGACGTGTCTGCCAGGGTGACTTTGCTTCTTCTTTGTCCGAAGAGAGCTCTGGTTCTTACCTCACCTTATCTATATTTACCACCCCCCCCCCCGTCTCCCCGCGGGGCAGTCCTGTCACGTTCCTTCTGTGAGGAGCCAAATCCTTCAGGAAGTCCTTGTGTGTTTGGGTATATCAGGGTACAACCGAGGCCTTGCTCTTTGATGTAGAGAATAATTCACTGTGACAGCCATTGTTTGCCCAGTGCTGTGTGCCCAGTGCTGTGCTCGGGCAGATGTGCAGCCAGCTGTGGGGCTGGAGCCTTTCCAGATTGGGCTGTAGCAGCTCCTGGGGCTGACACTGAGCTCTTGGGGACCTGTGTGAGTGCAGGGCTCTCATGTTCTGCAGAGGAGCATTCCCGTGTGGTTCCTCATGCTGGAGATGCGTTGATGTCGTCAGCTGCCTTCCTGCAGCTCTCCCAAGATTTGAGGGGCTGCTCTTCTCCTATTAATTTAGATAAATGACAGAAATTAAGCTTGTTGAGGCCTTACCCCATGTAAGTCTTGTGTTCTCCTGCCTTGCACATAGTTATTAACCTAAAAAATTCATGAGCGGGAGCTATTGCCCAGATTTGTTTCCTTCAGTTCCCAGGAACTTAAGAATGGAGATTTCAAGACCTTTCACTGTCTCCTGCAACCACTCCAGGCTTCAAAAGCTATTTCTTTTGTCCCAGTGTAGTTTCATCTTGTGTTGCTTGTGAATATCCTGGCATGATGAGGGAGGGAGCTGTTTGGCACTGCTGTTCTTAATTCAGGATATAAAGCTGAGAGCTCCTCTCCATTAAGTAAAAGAGCACCTTTGAAGCTGAGTGTTGTGCTAAGTGGTGCTCTGGGACATCAGGACCCCTTTAGGCTGCCATCAATTAATCAACTTAAACAGATGAGTGTGGACACAGCCACAGGCCACCAAACTACTCTGCAGAGCCTGTAGCTTCTTCCTGAGTAAGAGGATGTCTCAGATCAGGGATCTGGAATTCCCTGTGTTGGACAGCCTCAGGTTATATATAAAAAGCTTGCTGTGGCCTGGTTCTCCCTGATCTTATTTTTTTGCTGGAGGGAGGACCATGTCTACAGCCTTCCTAAAGGTTTTTCTCATCCTCATCCTGCAGTTCCTGCAGAGCTCCAGGTTCTTCGGTGGCTTCACTTGTAGAGATGAGGACTCGTGAGTTAGAAATGGTGAGAAAATCCACATTGAGCTTTGTGACTGTCTCCCCCTTTGGTTTTGCTGATTATAAATTAAGTGGGGATAATATGTGTTCGTGTTTCAGGCAGTGTTGCAGAACAATAAGCAAAAGCCTCGGTCTCTTCCAGTCTGAGCAGTCACTGGGCAGTGATCAGGTCTGTTTTCAGTTACTTGTCCTAAATTTCCTGCTTTCTGTATCTGTATCAATATCTGTATGTGCACTTCAGGAACCACGGAGCAGGAGTTGAGCTGGACCCCGGGAGGAATAGAGGAGGTGCGTAAGAACAAAGCAGATGTTAGATCTTGGAGATCAGAATAACCTGGGGAGAGAGTTTAAGGATTAAAAAACGTCCAGGTTTCCTGAGGTTTGAGCAATTATCTAGGTCTTACCAGGCTCTCTGAAGAAGAGAAACCTGTGGGCTTACGTGAAACAGGACTGACTCACGGTATTTGGAGGGAACATCAGGAAAGGTTGTAGGGACTGCCTGTGGAGACACTGAGGAGAGCCGCCAAGAAGAAAAAGCTAGCAGAAATCTTCATTCCCCAGCACACAAGACCAAGGAGCCACCAGCTGCTTGGCCACAGGCCTTTTGGTGCTTTGGAAAGCCCTGTATTTGAGATTATCTCCCTCAAAATTTAGGTTATCTGTTTCCAGAAGTGGAGGTAACGTGAGCCAGGTGAGCATCGCAGAACCCCCAAAAGTATCTTGACCTTTAAGACTAATGAGCAGTGACACTATTGCTCATTTAATTTCATCCCCATTCCTGTGTTGCTTCCGTTAGTTTTTCCACTAGTCTGCATTGACTTGCTGCTAAATTATTTTGATAGTGAAATAAGCCAGATTGCAGCCTGACTGAAATAATTAATTACTACTAGGCTACAACCCAGTGTGGGATCCTCCATAACCCTACTAGTGGGGAGAGATGTTTGAAGCACATGCCAAAAATAGGGTGTGAAAATAGAGTGGCTGAGGGTGTTGGGCATTCCCAGAGGGCTTGGCCAAGCGTAGGGATGTTTTGGAAACTGTTTGTTTCGCTTGAAGGGCTGCTAATAAATTCAGCTGGAAGCTCTAAATCCATGCTTAACTCCTATGGATAAGCTGGGGCAGATACAAGAACTGGGGTTTGGGAAATATATTTTAAAAAATCTAACTTGGGTGAATTTTAGAAAGAGTCTGGGAGTGAAATGGCTTTGCCCTTTATTGCTCAGTAAGATTTGAGGTGAAAGGAGAGAAACTGGAGTGAGAAAACGGAATTCTAACAGCCAAATGTGTCTATAGCCCAGCCTGAGGGAACCCTCTTTGCACCAGCAAATGCCACAGGTTCCTAGGCTGGGTTTTGGTTCTAGTTTGCCATGGCAGGTTGTTTTCCACCCTGCTCGCAGACAGAAACCGCTGCTGGTGTCCATGCAAAGAGGATCTGCCTGTTTATCCTCAGGTAGTTGTGGCAAAAGTGGGAAGGGTTCCACCTTAAACCGTGGAATAACTCATGCCTGTTGCTACCTGTGTGTTTATATGGGTTATTTTTTTATTTTGTGTTATTCTCGTGTGTTTTATGTTTAAAACAGCAGGGTAATACTGACTTGCTGCTTAGCGGTTTTGCTTCTGCCCCCAGGGCTCTGAATCTCAGGAGGAAACTGGTTAGAAATGTATCCCTTTGCTGCTGATGCTGTTAAACCAGTGTATGAGGAGCATTAGGTAGGTTCCAGCTTTCTGGAGTTTTAAAAGGTCCTTTCTTTGGGGGGAAAAAAGCCAAGTAGTTTTTGTAATGTTGTGTCCATTACAGTCCTCCTGCAGAAAGCAAGGTAACAGGACTAGTTCTTCCCAATACAGTGCCTCTCTTGAATTCCAGAAACAGCATTGCCATTCAAGTTAGAACCTCAGCAAACTGATAAATTTAATTTTAAAAAAAGTTAGTATTTTCTAGCAGTTTACCAATCCAAATAAAAAGCAGGACCCAGCAAACCTGGGGTATGTCATTGTCAGAGCAGTGGTAGAATTAAAACCACACTGAGGATTGTGTAGACAGCTTTAGTTTTTTTACCCCCAAGTAGTTGTCTTTTGCTCCAGATTAGGGGGAAAACATGGATGGAACCATAGGCTTATCCAGCAGCAGTGAAGTGGCTTAGCCCTTGATGTGGGGTGTCAAAGGCATCACCAAAAGTGGGTGAGACTTTGGCATCTGTGTGGGAGGTTCTGCCCCAGCTCTGTTTGAGAGGCTGCTCATACCAAGCCACCTCGGTGCTGTTACTTACTTGATGCTTGATTTCAAAGTCTGGGAACTGGGAGCATTATTGATTTGACCTCTTTTAAATTTCAGCAGCTTCACAAGAGACAGAGTGAGTTAGTAAGGAATGCAAAAATATGTAAGTAATATATATTTTCCTAGCTGAATAGCTTAGGCATATCCATTTTGTACCTTGTGTCTTCTTACCAGAGTAAGGAAGGTTGGACTGTCTTTGCTTTGGGGAAAATCTTTCTGTTTTTCTTTCTCTCTCCTCCCTGCTTGCCCTTCTCCAAGCTGTGGGCACAACACCAGCTCTGCTTTCTCCTCCTTGTAGTAGGTGTGCATTTTCCTGGCTGATTGGTGTCTCTGACTGGGGGGCTCTTGGTATTGTTATTTTATTTTTTCCCTGCATCCATAGCAGATCTGGGGAGATTTTTTTGATTTTTTTTAAGTGGGTAAAAGAATAAAATCACCCAAGTTAAATCTGAGGAATCTGTAGCTGCTGCACAACTTGTCCTGTGTCATAGATGTTAACACTAAGTGGGAATGTTCGATATATATGATGCTTCCTGGTGGGTGTAGATTAATTTGGGAGCATTGCTCATGAGTGTGGGGCAAACACGACCAGCAGAAATAACCCCCAAAGCCCTAAACCCTGCCTGTGTGACTGTGTGTGAGTGCCTGTGTGCTTGTCCAGCCCCACACCCCCTGACTGAGCTGCTTCTCTCTCTCAGACCCTCCGCAGGTGCTACAGCCGCGTGAAGGAGCACGGCGTGGGCAAGAGGAAAAGCAGCTACACCTTTGAACAGCTGGAGCAGGTGTTTGGGCAGGGAGGATGGGACTCCCAGCCCTGCCAGCCCGTGCTCATCAACAGCAGTGGCCTGTACCAGGAGCTGGAGTCGGATGGCAGCACCATGGAGGAATACTCTCAGGAGGACTGGGGAAACCACAGTCAGGATCTGCACTGCTACCAGACCGGCGAGCAGGAGTTGGGTAAGAAATCCCATCTTGGCACATCTCCATCCTTGGGTTTCACCTGTGCTTGCTTGTCAGCTGTCTGACACACACACATCTCTGTACCAGCTTTCAGCTCTCGGACAGAATGTGCTCACAGTGCTGAACACATCCTTGGGGAGAAAAGGGACAGAAATTCCTCAATTAATCAAAAGCAAGTCATGGTTCTTGAAGTACTTTAGGATCAGGACTGGAGGAAAGAAGGAGTGGGTGGCCAGAAACAGCAGAGGTGACACTTTCCCTGTCCTTACTTCCACTCTGTTTTACTTGCCCTCCTAGGATTCAGGAGATAGTTTCTCTTTCAGTGATACCTGGCTGTTACCATTCAAACACCATTTGCTTAAATTGTGAACAGGGCTGCAGCCTGCTGCTGTCAACACTAACAACTGTCAAAAATGTTGCTCTTTCATATATATCCTGATATATTTGTATTACACATGTCAATATGTTTCTATCCAGAGGTGTGGCCTTTTTAAAATGAAAAAACAGCAAGCAAGCTCACACTTGATGTTTGAGACCTAAACCAAACTCCTCCACATGCTTTTCTCACTTGTATTATTGCTGTCTCTGCCTGAAAGTCAATATTTTAATTGACTTGGAGGTTTAATTGTTGCTCATGGCTTTTTGAACTTTGTTAAACATTGGGGTACCATACTCCTGGTAGAAAACATATTCCAATCTGAGCAGTTCTGGGAAGCAGTGGGTTGCTTGAGGCATTTTTCTCTCAAGCTGCTGCTCTTATGGGTGTGTATTCCTCCCTTGCTTGAGCAGGGTTTTTTTTCACAGCAGAAGCTTTAAGTTGATCAGATCCACTGGAGATGCAGGTGAAGAAGGTGAATTGTATAAGGGCTTTTTTGCCCCTTTTTTAGGATGAAAGAGGGAAAGGAGGTGCAGTTGGGTATCTGTACACATCTGTGTTTGGGGGACTGGTGAGTCAGGATGTTTTAAAAGAGCCTGAGATCGCAGTTTAATGTTAAAATTTGCAAGTTGGCTGTTAACAGCGTTCCAGCTCCTCAGACTCCCTTCCCTGGGGGATTTAAAAGTCAGAAATATGTGGGAGAGAACCAGTGGGGAGAAGAAAATGTTACAAAACGTATGTAAATGATGGCTAATTCTGTCTGGTTGTGGCTCGTTGTGGTGAGTCAAGCTGGGATCTCCTGGTTTGTCACCAGTTTCGGGGACATTTGCGTGCGCTTGGGCTGATGATGCCCTTCACGCTCAGAAGTTGTGAGCAAAGCACTTGGCACACAACGTCTGAATTGAACACAGATGCAGTTCTGCTGCTGCTGCCTCTTGAAATGTGCCACTGGAAGCAGAATTGCCTTTTCTTATTTTTTTTCTTGAAACAATGTAGTTTGCAATTCTGTCAATGTGTGATATAGTAGCAGGATTGGAGCCTTGTCTGTGAAAGGTTTTGCACTTGCAGAGAGAGATTCAGATCTTAACTGACCATATCTCTTCTAAATTAACAAAAAATCCAATCAGTTATGGAGGGTATAGGAGCCTGAGCTGTCTCATGCAGAACTCCAGCAGACTGCCTGGCTTAGGAAGCGACTCTGATTTATTTTTTATTTAATTTCAACCTCTTAAAAAAAAAAAAGCCCTAAGAACATTATTTAAAATCTAATTATGTCTTGGAATTTTACCTTTCAGATGAAATGCCTACCACGAAAAGAACATTAAAGATAAAACAGGAATCTTCAGAAGACACGCAGTAAGTAATTTATGAATGTTTTACCCTGGAATGTATTTCCCTGGGGATGTCGTGCAGGAGGGGAGGATATTTGAAACTTCTGTTTATAATTATAAATACATTGTGCAAGACTATTCATACAGTTGAATCTGCTTTATGCATTATTCCCATTACCTCAGAACAGCTGAAAGGCTTCACAATTCTGTTTCTCCTTGGCTTTGCCATTCAGCAAACGAAACAAGAGTTACTACATGGATGTGAGGACTTAAACCACGGATAGAATCCTCAAGAAAAGCTCCCTTCCGTGGTGGGAAGGCATGCCAAATCTTGGGAGTGTCTGATTTTAATTTTTATAACTTTCTAGACCTTACTTGTAACCTTTTGGCTGGGTTTAATCTAACAAACACTGGAGCCTTTTGAATGCTTTGAGCATGCGACTCTCCCTTGCCTCTCCAACAATAATACAGAGCATTCCCAAAAATGAAAGGAACTGTGCTATATTTACTCTGTCCAGGGCTACTTTTTGCCAGCCTCTGGGGGTGGCTGTGGGTCTGTCTGTCTGGGGTGGTTCCACACAGGAGCTCCCACACCAGTGGGTTTTAGTGTCACTGGGATTTTCCATGGTGGAAAACGAGCTGCTGTAGGGTAGGAGGTCATCAGAACTGGGAACAGCAACAGAACATCCCTGATGAGTCATTCATAAGAGGCTTTGTACTGTAACTCAATAAAAAAAAAAATCCTCTAAAAATTTAACATAACTATAAATAAGTAGAAATAAAAATAAATTTTAAATAAAATAACGTAAGAAAATAAAGATAATTTTAAAATAATTACCAAGAGGCTTCCATGGCAGTGGTGTAGCTTCATCAGACTCCTCACTTCAGGTGGATATTCATGTAGCCAGATGTCACTTTTTTCTTCACATGGAGAAAATTCAGTGACAACCTGGAGAAAAAGAACATTTTTCAGTATAAGCATTTTTACTGCTTCTTTGAACAGTTTCTCGATGCTGTAATTTCTGGAGTAATTTTACCTTTAATGAGCTGCATAGCAAATCATCCTGAATTTTCTGAGGTGGAGGCCTGGACCACATGAATCTTCTCTTCCAAGTTTTAATGTGTACATGAAGAGCTGAATTAGATTTTGGTAAATAAGGCTTTTCAGAGTTTTATATTCATTTTTTCCCCCCAAATTCCCTCTCAAATGCAATGGAGTCTCTGAACTCTGGGGCATTTTGTAAAGCATGCTAGCAATAAACTCATCCTGCGTGCAGAGTGGAAGCACAGAGCATTTTCCAACACACAGATTTGCTGAAAGCTGCTTTTCCCCTCGTCCATGAGGAGAAGGAACTTGTAAACTCTGACTCAGTAGTTAAAAGCAGTCAGAAGATGCACGTCTGATACAAAGATAGGCTGGGTATTTATCTATTATCTTAAAAAAATAGAATTTCATCTAAAAGCCACAGTAGATTAATAGTTGCCAAACTCTTTCACCTCATAGCACAGCATTTTAAATTGCAGATAGGCTACTTCAAAGTCGGGTTCATCTGCCTTCTTGTTCAAGTGCAGATTTTCAGCGGAAATTGTCTCCATAAATAATGCAAATTCTGCTGAAACTTGTGATGTGCTTTTGGACATAGAGAAACAGAATTCTAGAATGGTTTGAGTTGGAAAGAACCTTAAAGCTCAACACATTCCCATCCCTGCCATGGACAGGGACACCTTCCCCTATCCCAGGTTGCTCTGAGCCCCATCAAGCCTGGCCTTGGACACTTCCAGGGATCCAGGGGTGGCCACAGCTGCTCTGGGCACCCTGTGCCAGGGCCTGCCCACCCTCATAGGGAAGAATTCCTTCCCAATATCCCATCTATCCCTGCCCTCTGGCAATGGGAAGCCATTCCCTCCTGTGGCCTGTTCCTCCATGCCTTGTCCCAAATCCCTCTCCAGCTCTCCTGGAGCCTCCTCCAGGTGAGCACCCCCAGCTCTCCCAGCCTGGCTCCAGAGCAGAGGGGCTCCAGCCCTTGGAGCATCTCTGTGACCTCTCTGGATTTACTCCAGCAGCTCCAGGTCCTTCCTTCCTGTGCTGGGACCCCCAAGCTGGAGGCAGCTCTGCAGGTGGGGTTTCACCTGAGCAGGGCAGAGGGGCAGAATCCCCCCCTCCCCTGCTGCCCACACTGGGGGATCAGCCCAGCCCAGGGGGGTTCAGGGCCAGGGCCTGTCCAGCTCTCACCCACCAGCACCCCAAGGCTTCTCCCAGAGCTGCTCTCCATCCCTTCATCCCCAGCCTGGATTGATCCTGGGGATTGCCCTGACCCAGGTGCAGCACCTGCCCTTGGCCTTATTGAACCTCATGAGATTCCCCAAGGCCACTGATTGAGCTTGTCTGATCCCTCTGGATTCCATGCTGTCCCTCAGGCATGGAGCAGGAGCACAGGGAAGGTGAGCAGGTCCCAGTGCAGGTTTGTGTGAAAGCCAGGAGCTGTTCATCCCCCACCACTGGTGTCTCCTTCTCTCCTCAGATCCCCAAGGACCCAACACAGCGATGGCTCCGGGAACTCGCTGCACTGAGCCAGCAGCTGCAGCAGGTTCACCCCAACGTCCTGGCCAAGATCCTGAAGGAGAGAACTGTGTTCCAGAATGAGGAGATTGTTGTGATAGACAAACCCTATGGGCTCCCTGTGCATGGTGAGGGGGAATAGGGAATGGGAATGTCTCCGTGGTGCTGATGGGGATCATCTGTCTCTGTCCTTCCTGAGCTGGGGTTTCCTTCCCCAGAGGCTTGGTCACTGTCAGTTCTCGGCCTTCCCCTTGCATTTCGGGGTGGTTTGGTGTGCATGGGGAGTACAAAGGTGAGACTCCTTGCTGCCCTGGGTCACACAGGTGGCCCCGGCATCAAGAACTGCATCGCTGATGTGCTGCCCATTTTGGCCAAGATGCTGGAGAACATGAAAGCTGACCCGCTCCACCTCTGCCACCGCTTGGACAAGGAGACCACGGGTGTGATGGTGCTGGCACGGAGCAAGGAGGCAGCGGAGAAGGTCCGCCTGCTCTTCAAAACCCGTCAGGTGGAGAAAGTCTACTGGTAGGAAAGGTTTGAGTGAAGAAGGGGCTGTGAAGGGGGTTTAAAAAAAGGGTGAGGGGACAAGCCCTGGGGTGTGAGGGCTTTGTGGAAGTAGGGGATGTTGCTTATCTCCCCCCTTCAGCATAATTTTATGGGATTGGGTTGTGTGAGGGGCTGAAGGGAGGGTTCCTGTCCTGTGAGAGCAGCACCCTGAAAACCCTGCTTTCTCTTTCCAGGGCAGTTGTCCTGGGGGACCCAGACCCTGTTGAGGGCGTTGTGGAGATCCCCATTGTGGAAAAGGAGGTGAAGAGCCACCAGTCCCACTACAAGGTGAGTCCCGTGTCTCCTCTGCCACCATTCTGCCCAGGCAGCCCCAGCATCCCCTCCTCCCTCCCCAGCTGCCCCTCTCACTTCCTTTCAGATGACGCTGGCTCCCAACTACCGCCTGTGTCCGGAGGACGGGAAGGTGATGAAAATCCGCAAGAACCGGAACGCGGAGAGCGCGGTGACGCGGTACCGCCGGCTGGCCAGGGCCTCCGCCTGCTCGCTGCTGGAGCTCCAGCCCATCACGGGTCAGTGAGGCTGTGCAGTCAGCAGCAGCTCTGGAAGGGGGAGCTTGTCATTAGACATGACTGGAATCCTTTTTGGGATAGAGCTCTGGGAATGAGCCCTGCTGAGGCGGTGCTTTGCTGCCGAGCTGTTTGCCGGCTGCCAACAATTTGAGCACAGCATTGACCAGCACTGAGGGTGCTGGATGTCACCTTTCTCTTCTTCCCCTTTCCTCCTCAGGGGTGAAGCACCAGATCCGGGTTCACCTGGCCTATGGCTTGGGGTGCCCCATCCTGGGGGATCACAAATACTCACATTGGAGCAAACTGGCACCACAGGTAAGGCAGGTCTTGCACTGGGGAGCAGCTGGAGCTGGATAACAGCCCCTTGTATCCCCCAGCTCCTCGTGGGCTGGGGATTTCAAGTCCCAGCTGAAAAGCTGAAGTTTTGAAAGGAACATTTTCTGTCCTTGCTGCAGAAGCTTCCTGAGCTCACACTGAGGAGGCTGAAGCTGGAGCAGAGCAAGGCTCGGCACCTGCCCCTGCACCTGCACGCCCACCGGCTCTGCCTGCCCCTGGGCCAGCCCTTAGACTTTGTCTGCAAGCTGCCCCCCCTTCTTCCAAAAAACCCTGAGGAAGCTGGAGCTGGACATCCCTAAGGACTGACAAGGCAGGACTGGAATAGTGCCGTGTATCTCCGCATCTCCAGCACGTGGCAGCAGCTGTGCCCACCTTGGAGCCGGTGGTAGAGTGAGGCCTAAAGTCTCTGATGGTGCTGATGTTGCTGGATTCAGAGTGGGTGCCTGCATGTGGCCCAGGAAAGCAGCTGGACACATTGAAGAGCCTCTAGATGAACAAGGCTGGGTGGAAGTTTGACTTTGCCTGATCTTTGTTTTGAACTTGTCTCTGGGCAATAAAAGCTCCAGTTCCCTTGAGGGAAGGCACTGTGTGTTTCTGTGCTCTGGCTGGGTGGTACTCAGTCCCTGTGTAGGTTTGAGCAGACCTGGGTGCAACCGTTCCCAGATTTAGGAACTGTCACTTGTTTCTCCAGAGCTGTTTAGCTCAAGTTTGGAGAGTCCCTTTATTGGGAAATCCATCAAAAGTGCAATTCAGTAGTGGCTCTGGTTTTGTTTTGCTGTGCTGAGAGACTGCAGCGGGAGTTCCTTGTCTTGGCTGGGCTGAGCAGCTCTGAGACTGCCCCTGCTCCTGGCTGCCAGCAATGTTGGTGTGGGTTTCTCAGCTCTGTGCTGCCGGGAAACTTCTGTCCCACTGCCCCTTCAGTTAACCTATCCCTTATTTATAGAACCCCTAGAAAGCTCCCTAGAATCCCTTTCCCTTGGGAGCTTTACTTGAATCCTCCCTCTTTGCCCTGAGAGAGAGGCAGGAGGAGGGATTGATGATCTGGGGAATTGCAGCTGATGTTCTGCCTCAAAATTGCCTCATTTTGTGTCTCCTGGCCTGCCCCAGGAGCTTGGGGCTGGGCAGCAGAGTGTTCTCCGACCTCTCTAGCTGGTTTGGGTGCTGCAAAGGACTTTTTGTACCCCACGGGGCCACCGTATACCTGCCTGGAGCTTTTTGGCTCCCTGGCTCCCTGCTGAAAATAGCTTGGGACCCCCATGCCCTCGGGCCACAGCGCCAGAAATCTGTTGGCTGATGAGAGAGGGACATAAAACCACGGGGAGCCAGGAGCGGCTGCGGCCGGGCAGGAACACTGCCCTGTAGGAATGCTGTCAGGGAGGAAGGCTGCCTTCCCAGCCTGCTGCCTTCCCAGCTCACTGCTGCGGCTGCTGGGGTGGGTTTTTCCATTTCTATTTGTGAAAAGACTTCCCCTGTAATTACGAGGTGATTTAACGCCCTGTCTGAGCTGTCGTTCACAGTTGCCGGACACAGCCCTGGGGCAGGCTCTCAGCAGGGACTCCTCAGCCCTGCAAAGTCGCTCCTCGAGCCAGTCACACCTCAGGCAGCCCTCGCCAGGTTCTCTTCCTCACTTCAAAATGTCCCTCTCGCACACGGCTGCTGAGTACATGCTCTCTGATGCTCTGCTCCCGGATCCCAGCAGCTCCCGGGCCAAGGGCTTGCGGCTGGAGCTGCCGAGCGATCGCCTGCTGAAGTTTGTCACCGTGGGGCTGCCCCTCTTCCTCGTCTCGCTGGCTTTCGCCCGGGAGTTCTCTGCTGGTGAGTTGTGGCTTTTTCAATGTGTTCTTTGGGTCGTGGGCAATCACCGGCGGTGGTTTAGTTGTTGTGGCAAATCCCTTGGTATTCTTGATGGTGTCGTGATCCAAAGTGGAACAGCCTGGAAGTCCTGTTTTAGGAGCTGTTCTGCCTCATGGGTGTATATTGATTGTTTTTAATGGATCATAATTCACTGGGAGAGCCTGGGAATAGCCATGCTAACCCCAGGAGCAGCAGTGAGTCAATGCCCAGCCTCAGCTGCTTGCACCCAACACCTTTGGGTGTCACAGGCTTGTTTTCAAGGAGGAGGAAGAGGAGGGTGCCAGCAGCATGGAGAGATGCATTGTGACCACAGGCTAAATCTGGCCTCGGCCAACATCCAGCTGCTGTCCCTGAGGATTTGGTTTTACTCCAGTTTCTGGTTGGTCAGTCTATAATTCCCTGCACTGTATACACACCACTACACACAAAGGGTTTGTGTTTGGGAAGAGATGGAAATGTCCTCGGTGGAAACACAGCAGCTCCGAAATGACCATGAAAAAGGCTTTTTTTGATTCAAAGCAATGCCTGAGATGTAATTACCCTCCTGTAAGTCATCGGTGGCTGTGGAATGTTTCTCCATCCTCCATGGCTGAGGTTTGCTCTCCTCCTCCTCCTCACCCCAGGCTCCCAGATCAGCTGCTTCTCTCCCACTAACTTCACGGGGAAGCAGTCCGCCTACACTGACACGGCTTGCTGGGACTCCCTCATCCACCATGGCTTTGATGCTGAGGGACGTGCCATCACCAAGTCCCTCTGGGCTCTCAAGGTAGGGTCAAAGTCATGTCTGGGTGCCCCTGCATCCCATCTGGATGTTTACAACAAGAGCAACTCCACATCCTCAGTTGCCGTTCGTCTTCTTTGCCCAGGTCTTCCCCTACTCGCTGCTGGTGGTGGCGGTGCTGATGTACCTGCCCTACCTGCTGTGGCGTTATGCTGCTGCCCCTGCCCTGCACTGCGACCTCCTCTTCATCATTGATGAGCTGGATAAATCCTACAACCGCTCCGTGCGCCTGGTGCAGCACATGAAGAAGATCCAGCAGGCCAGTGCCGAGCCGGAGCAGTTCTGGGAGGAGTATGAGAGGTGAGGCCAGGCCAGGTCACCTTGGAGTCCCTCCATGTGGTGTTGTGGCTGCATCCAGGATGGACTAGGGTGAAATGGTGCAGTTTGGGGGGGTGGCTCTCACTCCCTCTGTGTCACTCCACCCCCAGGGCCCGCCGGGAGAGGTATTTTGAGTTCCCGTTGCTGGAGCGGTACCTGACCTGCAAGCAGCACGCCCATGCCCTGGTGCTCATCTACATCCTGCGGAACCTGCTGCTGCTCCTCTTCCTGGCTGCCACCTGCCTCTACCTGGTCTTTCTGCACCTTAACATCTTCTTCCAGGATGAGTTCAGCTGCTCCATTAAAACGGGGCTGCTCCAGGCAGAGCCGCACATCCCCTCACTCATCCCTTGCAAGCTGGTCTTCTTCTCCGTGTTCCAGCTCATCAGCCTCTCAGTTGGCGGTGTCTATGTCCTCCTCATCCCTGTTGTCATCTACAATGCCCTGCAGCTCTGCCAGTGGGACAAGGGGCTGCTCTCTGTCTACGAGATGCTGCCTGCCTTTGACCTGCTCAGTCGCAGGATGCTCACCTGCCCCCTCAACGATCTCAACATCATCCTTCTCTTCCTCCGTGCCAACATCTCCGAGCTGACCTCCTTCAGCCGCCTCAACGCCGTCAGTGCCCTGAGGGAAGCCACTGCCAACAAGGAGGACATCGACACTGTCATCGATTTCATGACACTGCTGGCTGGGCTGGAGGCCACCAAGCCCAAACACCAAGCTTGCACTCCCGAGGCTGAAGGCAGTGCAGCCCTCTCCAACGGTGTGGCCCTAGGTAAGCTTTTTGGGTAGAGACTTCTTCCCTCTTCTCTTGGCTCGCACGCCACCAGATCCCACCCTGAAAATGTGGCTGGACCACCCAAAATCCTTTGCCAAGACTTTAAGGTGTTTGGAGCATAATTGGGGGTCACTGTGAGGGCTGACAAATCCAGACAGGGGTTCTGGCATCCAGAGTGTGATGCTACTGTGATCCAAGGTGTGGGCAGGGGTTGCTATAGGAACAGCAAGCCAAGAGATTGCTGCTTAAATCCAAGCTCTGGGCAAACTGCGGGGCTGGGAGGGTCCCTGTTTTTGGCAGCTCATCCTGCTGGGAGTGGGGTTGGGAGTTTTAAATCCTGGGGAGCTGATGCCAAGGATGCCATGCCCTCCCCCTTCTCCCATTCACATGGCACTGCTCGGGACAGTGGGGCTGTGTGTGGAGATGGAGATGGGTTCCAAGACAGAGCCACATTCCCAGGGCCTACACTGCTCCCTCTCCCATGTGCTTTGGGTTTTGGGGAGGAGGATGCCTCCTTTGGGGTCTCACAGGGACCCCTGGTGCCCATGGCAAGTGGTTTGCAGGCTGTGATAGACAGCCCGGCCCCACAGGGAGCAGCTGAGAGGCCTGGGTTTCATTCCTGGCCCTGAACACACAGTCTAAACTGTGGTTTAAAAAAAATCCACAGACTGAGCTGGATTCTGCATCCTCGTTACCATGGCAATGCAGGGCCAGCACAGCTGGCTCTTGGGCCAGTTACTCAGTGCTGGAAAAAGCCCAGATCCCGGTCTGCCATTGCCCAGCTAATTAACTGCCTGCTCTTCCCCCCTTTTTTCTAGAACCAAAGCCTGGCGTGGAAACGATGGGAAAGGCCTCACGGGACTCACTTGGCTCTGCCTGACCCAGAAGCACAAAGCAGACAGTGATCCTGTGATCCCAGGATCCCACTTTTCTGACACAGCTGTACTGCAGCAGCCCGGCTGAACCCACCTGTGCTTCCTGCACCTGGCCTTTCCCTCCTTATGTACATTTGCCCAGCAAAAAAGGGTTAAACAGTCCATGTTTTCTGCAGAACCTCTCAGGGCTCTTATTCTAAGCACTGGGTGCTACGCTGTGCCCCTTCTACACTAATTTTCCTACTGTAATGGCAAGAGGTGGGGAATGGGGGATTTGAAATACTCCTCTGAAGGAAGAAAAGGCTCCAGGAATAAAACAAAGTGGTTTATTAACTGTTTATTAAGAAAGGGAGGTGGAAGGCACTCACGGCCCTCTACAGTTCTCTGTCCTAGCCTAGCCTTAGTGTTTGGCTGTGGGCTTTTGGTAGAGCTCCTCACTTCCCCTCTCAACCTTGCAGCAGGAAGCTGACCCCTGGATCCAGTGAGCACCCTACCCTGGGGATCAGCACTCTGTGCCCAGAGAAATAGGGTGTCTGGGGGGGCCAGGACCAGCTCCACAGGCAAGGGAGCAACAGTGAGGGGTTCAGCTCCCAGTCGTGTGTCCTGCTGCTTCTCCTTACATAATTTTTCATATATTTAATTGTAAATTTACTTTCTCCCCCTCCCCCCACCTTGTAACCTTGGCTTGAGTCCAAAGAGGCGCAGAAAAGTTGTTTAATTAATAAGGTAGTAACTAAGCCACTGCTTCCCTGACTTGGAAAGGGACAGTGCCAGAAGCCATGAGTGCTTTGACAGAGGCCTGAGTTCACTCGCTTCCCGCATTTAGGGGGAACCTGGAGCCAGGGAGGAGCAGCAGCTCCCTCCCTCCGGCAGCGTTCCCTGCAGGGAGGGTGTCCAGCAGGAAGGGGGGTGCAGGCAGCCCCTGGGGGTTGTAGAGGGGGCAGGCCTGGTACTCACAGGGCCACTCAGCCCAGGCGTAGCGCAGGCCCAGCACCAGCATCCTGCAGCCACTCAGGGCCAGCGTCACCGTGCGGGACCCCACTGCCACCATTGGTGCTGGCAGCCACCGGCACGGGGCTGCCTGGCTGGAGCAGCACACCTGGGGAGGGGAGAAGCCCCCATCAGTGTTGCTTTCCCTTTCCCAGCTCTTTGGGGAGGATTTCCCAACCCTCACCTCAAATGCCTGTGCATCCCTGTGACGGCAGATGAGCTCCTGGCTGTAGGTGACATTCAGGAGCCCCCTGGTCACCTCCAGGATAGCACGGGTGGGATATGGTCCCTGGAACACGAGGTTCTTGTCCCCGTATGCCACAGCCCTGGCACCCAGCTGCAGCCGGTGCGCCACGTTCTGCTTGTCCCGGGGGTGGATACTGCCCAGCAAGAGAAGGAAGATGGGGTTGGTACACAAGAACTCCGTCCCTACACCCTCACCCCAGCCCAGGACTCACCTGCCATAGGGAGAGTGCTCATCGCCCAAATCCATGGCTACAGCCATGAAAGTGCTGGGCATCCTGGCATTGGGAACAACCCCCAGGTCAGCTGTTTGGTGCCAGCGGAGCCGAGCAAAGCTGTCGTCCGCACTCCAACGGCGGTAGGTGGACAGCTGCGAGGCACAGGGGAAAAGGGGGAGTGGCTCAGCTCCCAAAACTGGCCACTGCTATCCCTGCCTGGAATTTCCAGCACTTGCCACCATGTGTCCATGTGTCCTCTCCCTGCTGCCAGCTTGGAAGTGGCCTCCAGTGTGGAAAAAGGTGGGTAAAGCCTCCCTGGGCATCCCTACACGATGGTGGGGCTCCTGCCTCTCACCCCCCCGCACCTGCACGAAGCCAAAGGGGAGCAGCAGCTCCGTCTGTCCGGCTGATCCAGCGTGGAATGCCCGGCGCCAGTCGGCGATGAGTGCAGGGAAGGTGCAGTTGTACTGGTCTGTGTGCAGGAAGGCGTTGGCCTCACCTGTCCCCCAAAATGAAGGGCTGGTGAGAGCTCGGTGGGACAGTGGGGGCTGCACCATCCCCAGGGATAGAAATGGGGGCTCACCCTGGTACCAAGCGATGCCCCGCAGGGTCATGTTGAGCAGCGGGTGGATCATGGCGTTCCAGAGCACAGAGGGCGTTTGTGGGCCAGAGAGATGCTGATATGGGGAGGTGCTGGAAGACAAAAGCTAGGTTTAAGGGGGGTGCAAAGCACAAGGCAGACGGGTTACAGCAAGCACCATGCCAAAGGGAGCTCTGGGGTCCCTCCATTCCCCCTTTACCCACCCAGATGTGCCTTATGCTCTTGGCATGGGAGGGGTTTTTATCCAGAGGGGGCATAATGATGTACACAGGGGGCTGTGAGGCTCTGGGAGAGGAGGTGGGGTGTGAAAGGATGAGGATACTCCCCAAAAGCAGCGTGGTACAGGGCGGGAGGTGCTTCCACAGCACCTTCTCTCACCTCCCTGTGTCCTCCAGGAGCCCACATGCCTGCAGAACCCGGTGGGAGGACCAGGCCTCGATAGGGGTCCCCCCCCCAGGCCACCTCCACCAGCCCGATGGGGGACCCCAGAGCCTCATACAGGGAGCGTCCCAGCAGCCAGCACACCGCCGAGAAGTAAGTGTAATTCCCATGGCCCAGGTTTCCTGCTCAAGAAACAGCAGGCTGCAAAGGGAAAAAGTGGGGGATAAGCCGTTTCCAAGCTCCCTTTTGGAGGCACATTGCACTCACCAGCCTTTGGGATGGACCATGGCAGGTTGATCTGCTCCAGGTCCTGCAGCTCCACATCGGAGCGGGCAGGAGCCGCAGCAAAGATCCGGACGTAGGGATAGCGAGAGGCAGCGGCGAGCTCCTGGCTGGCGTTGGCCACCTGAAGAAGGGCCAGGAGCACACAAGGAGCTTCCCTACCTGATCCCTACCTGGTCCTGCCTGATCTGTGCTGTGAGCCCTTACCTGCAGGACCGTCATTGCCATGTTGCTCTGGCCACTGCACAGCCACACGTCTCCAAAGTAGATGTCCCACAGTGTCACCTTCTCCAAGCCCTGCTCAGCTGTCAGTGCATAGGGACCCCCCTGATCCATTGGGTCCAGGACAGTTGTCCACGTTCCAGAAGGTCCTGGAGGAAGAGGATGGTACTTATCTTCCACCACCTTATAAAGGCCTCAAGATCTTCACCAGGTTGGTGGATGAACAGCCAACAACCAGTGGGGAAGGAGAGGCAACAGAAGAAAGGCTTCCCCACCACAGAGACAGGTTGGGGAAATGGATTTCGGAAGCTCTCTGGCATCAGAGGGACCTTCCTCCTGCAGGAATTCAGGGGTTAAAAAAGAAAACCTGGAAAACTAATGTATGTCAGAGCAGAAGCTGTCGGGAGGAACTGGGATTACAGGAGCAGCTTGGTGTGTGTGACACTGAGATGTCTCTGGCTAATTTTAGAGGCGCCAAATCGAAGCGTAAAGATATTCTGCTGGAGCTTAGCGTGGATTTTCTGGCTGGATCCTGCAGATCTTCTGGATTGCTGCTCTCCCACAAGACCTCCAGGCTCTTCACCTTATGGAGGTGGCCTTGGACAGCACTTTTATCCTACAAAGGTGATGAGCTCCCCTCCAACTCTTCAAGCAGGGAAGTAGCTGGGATTTGAGGTGCCCCTGAGCCCTCCCAGCCCCCAGGAAGGCTCTGCTTTCACAGGCAACATCCTTTGGGGCTTTGAGATTCCACAGGATCCTCCAAGGGGACATTGATGGAAAAAGAAGCTGGGAGTGCTCTGGAGATTCCTCAGACATGGTTTAGGCAGGGAGAGAAGCTGAGTTCCCCCTCTCCCCCTCACAGCCTCATCGCTCGGCTCCAGCCTGTGCGGTGCCACCCACTCCAGCAGCAGCTCGGCTCCCGCTGGGCGCCCACGGGATCCGCTGCTGGGAACCAAAGTGAGCAAAGGCTGGCGCTGCTGGGGAGGGCAGGGGAATGGCTGAACCTCCCCGGGTCTCCTGGAGAGGGAAAAGCACAAGCTGGAGATATCACCATCACTCTGCAGCCCCGGGGCAGCAGTGTGACAAACCCAGGCGAGGGGACAAACCCTGTCTCACCCCACCATTGGGTTTGATTTGGGCTCAGACAAGTTCTTTGGCCACCAAAACCATCAGCTGCAGTTTCTAGAGGAGGTCTGGGACTGACCTTTAACCTGTGCTGTTTTCTCCTTGATGATGAGGCCACTGGCCCCTGAGAGAGTCACGGTGACCACGGCCCCCAGCTTCCCGTAGCCCCACACCACAGCCCCTGATGGCTTCTTCTGCAGCACCATGTGGTCACCATAGTAGGAGGCGAAGTGGAGCGTTCCCCCTGGAATCAGCAAGCAGTGCAAACATCAGCTCCGAGAGGAAAACACCCTCGGCGTGGCCTCTGACCCTCTCTTAAATACAGATTATTTGAGATCCCACTTAATTTACAGCTTCCTGGTCAGCCTTAAGGTGGTTAAAACCACCACAGGCAGAATTTAAAGTCCACAAGAGGGAATTCACCTCCCAAAGCACAGGGAACGTGTTACATCTAGTATTACATGCATGTGGATATAGATTTTGGTAAAATTTCCTCTAATAACAGCATGGGAGTGTCTCTCCCAGCCCAGCCTTGCTAATAAATATTCTGATGTATTTTTCCTTTGGAAAAAAGTTTGTCGAGGGGTAGGATGGAAAATATCAGGTGTGCAGCATTGGCAAAGGCACCTTCAGTGGGGATGGAAGCAGAGGGCTCAGCCCTGGCACCCCCCAAAAGCCCGATTTTTGCAGTGTGAAAAGAAAATCATATTTGAAAAGGGGGTTGGGGGCAATGTCTGAGGGGTGATCTGGGCAGAGATCATCAGTGACCAAATCAGAGCTCATGGAGCCTCATCTCCTCTGCAGCTCATCCTAGGGTGGATTTAAGGAAGGAAGGGAAAGGAACGATGTCCCCAGCCCCTCAGGAGTCAGCTGCAACGCTGGTCCCACCACCTCATGCCACGAGGCTCCGGCAGTTATATAAAAAACAAGTCGGAGGAGAAAAAAAAATTAAAACTGAGACGCCAGGGAAGAGTGGAGGCTATAAAAAGCAGCTGGGAGGAGGGAAAGGAAGAAGAAGGGAGGAGGGAAGGGAGGAGAGCCCACGAGGCACCATCGAGGAGCCGCATGCGGCTCCCACCTTACGTAAAGCATCGTCCCACGGCAGCAGTGCTGGGCCAAGGGCGTTGGGGAGGGGCTGGGGGTGTGAAGGGTATCAAATTGGGACTCAGAGGATGCGAAGGGCATTGAAGTGGGGCGTGGGGGGATGCCATGGGTGTCAAAGCGGGACTCAGGGGGTGCAGAGGGCATCAAACTGGGGCTCTGGGAGTGCAGAGGGCAATAAAGCAGAGCTTGGGGGTGCAAAGAGTGTGAAAGAGAGGTGGGGGGTGACAAGTGCATCAAAACTGGGCTAAGAGGGATGCCAAGGGCATCAAAGTGGGGCTGGGAGGGCACTAGGGGCCCCAGAGTGGAGCTCAGAGTAGTGCCAAAGTAATCAAAGAGGGTCAGGGGGTTCAAAGGGTATCAAAGTAGGGCTGGGAGAGGTTTACAGGGGGGTGCCAGGAGGGGTACCCGAAAAAACGAGGCTGCAGAGGTGTCAGTGCACATACGAGGCTCGGGGCGTGCAAAGGGCACCAACTCAGGGATTGGAAAGACTTAGGGAATTTCATGGGCATCAGAGCTGGGCTGCCGGGATGCCAAGGGTTCTGGCGGTGCCAAGCGCCCCGAAGTGGGTCTGGGGGTTCCCGGGGCTCGCTGCAGAGGCTGCCCGCGGGGCTGGGGGGTCGCAGGTCCTTTACCTGCCGCCGCCGGAGCCAGAGCCAGCAGCGCCAGCAGCGCC
>JAHLSL010000054.1:1514506-1539440 GCA_025920805.1 Petroica traversi | reverse complement strand
GCCGCCGAGTGCCGCCTGCGGCTGGGTAAGCTGGACCCGTCCCCAGTGCCCCCACCGTGCCTCAGAGGGGTGGCACGTCCCTGCCGGTACTGTCCCCCCTTCTCGCCGAGCAGAGGTCCCCGAGCTGGAGGCGGAGAGCGAGGTGGCGGTGCTGGAGGGCGGCGAGGCACAGCTGGCGTGCCGGCAACGCGGCAGCAGCGCCAGGCTCGGTGCCACAGTGGCTTGGTACGACCCCAAGGAGCGGGAGGTGACACCGGGGCTGGCCAAGTACCGGCTGGAGCAGGGAGAAGCGTGGGTCAACCTCACCGTCCGGGACGCTGAGTGGCCGGGGGACAGTGGCATCTACCGCTGCACCGCGACCAATGCCGTGGGCACTGCCAGCCTCCCCGTCCGCCTCCGCGTGGACCGTGAGTCCTGGGAGGGCAAGGGTGGGCCGGGGGCATCACGGGTGGGCTGGGGGCATCAAACGCCTCCTGCCGGGTGCCATCTCGCCGCAGGGTACCCGGCCCCCCCCAACGTCACCATCAGTAAGCTGCGGTACACGCGGGCGCGCACCGAGGTGCGGCTGGAGTGGCGGACGGAGGGCGCCGGAAACCTCACCGGCTTCGTGGTGCAGCGGCGCCAAACCAAGAAGCCCCTCCGGGAGACCCCCAGCCCCTGGGAAACGGCCGCCGGCGACATCGAGCCGCACTCCCGCGACCGGCGCCTGGGGGGGCTGGACCCCGCGGTGCTCTATGCTTTCCGCGTCCTGGCCGTCAACCACCGCACGGCCGGGCACCCCTCCGAGGTGCAGACGCCAGGTGAAGTGGGCAGGGGCTGCTGCTCCGTGGGGGCAGAGCAAGGGTTGAGTGGAGAAGGGCAGCGTTTCCATCCCGGTGGAGCTGAGGAGCCGAGTGTGAGCAGCCGTCAGGAGGTTTCAGGCACAGGCTCGCACCTTCCCTGACCCTTCTGGGCTCTGTCCGTCCCTGCTGCCTGCCATATTCCCTCTGCTCTCTTCCAGCCGAGCCTCCCTTCGAGGCCTACCCGGCGGTGACGGGGGCGGCGGTGGCAGGGATGCTGGTGGCCACCGCAGCATCACTCCTGGCCGTGCACTGCATCGCCCGCCACCGGGAGACCCTCCCACGTGAGTGCCCGGGCCGGGGGGCTTATCGGGGGCCACAGCCGGACCCCTGACACGCACACCTCACACCCGTCTGTCTCCCCAGGGCTGCACGAGCTGCTCTTCCGCACGTGAGTGCCCAAATCCCTCTGCCCGCTGCTCCCCTGCCCGGGCACCATCGAGACCCCGCCTGTGCCCCCAGGGCTGGCCACGGCGACCAGGAGCCGGTGGGCGCAGCAGAGGATGCTGAAGCAGCCGCAGGCGGGGAGGAGGAAGCAGGGCCAGCACAGGGAGAGCCGTCTGCCCCCGGCACGGCCGAAGCAGCACCAGAACAGGGAGAGCCGCCTGCCCCCGAAGCAGCCCCAGCACAGGGAGAGCCGTCTGCCCCCGGCACAGCGGCAGGTACCGGGGCGAGCTGAGGCCAGCGCCACCTGCCCCGCTGACCCAGCACCCACCTGGTGGCACTCGGGCTTCCTCACCCCTTGCAGAGCCGCTCCCGGCAGCACCAGGCACCACCGATGACCCACCAGTTAATGTCACCATCACCGTGACAGCGACACCGTGACCACTCCGGGTTTTGCTCTCTATTTCCCTGCCCTCCTCTCTCGCACACCACGGGACGGCAGCACCCACCTGTGCCGCGTCAGGCTGGGAGGCAGTTGGCTCCAAATGCAGCACCCGGTGAAAGCCCCTCCGGCTCAGCCTCGGGCCTGCAGTTACTGCTGGAGTTAAAATAAATATTTAGGCTACAATAAATAGTTTCTCACCGATGGCAGAAAAAAAAGCCCGAGGGCTGAAGCGCTGCTCTCAGCACTGCTCTCAGCCCCTGGGCTGGCATCGACTGGGGATGATGCTTTGGGACTGTGCTGAGTTTTCTGTGGTGCCAAAAGAGCCACAAAGCTTTTTGTGGGAAGGGGCCTCATCTTCACCCCAAACATTCAGGACCCACTTTGAGGCAGGAGGTTACAAACAGTGATTAGAGATGGTTTTTCCCTGCATCGGTGCAAGCACAAAGGGGTGCAGGGTCCAAGGAAAGTGTCAGGCAGTTTCCAGCTTTCCTGAGTCCTCATCTTCTGGTGTGTGTGTAAACAAAGGCACCTTGGGCCCTTTTCTCCTGTACTTGGTTGATAATAACCCATTGGGAAGTATGAAGCCACATGAACCAACAACTGTGCCCACAGAGTATCAATCCCCACACCAGCCATAAAGCGGCATCAATCCCTTTATCGAACCACCCCCAAAAATACAAATCCTACCCAAAGCCCCTGCAAAACCATAATTTCCAAACACATAACATTCCATAGGGATATTACAGCTTCTCTGGAAAACAGAGCATCTTTATCTGACACACCCACAATACAGGGGAGACAGAAGCAAGGTTGTTTAAAACCATGGTTAAATTTCAGTGTTTGGGGAACACGAAGCAGCCAGAGGTGCCAGCCATACTCAACCACTCGCCTGCCAATCTCTGCTGGAAAAGGGGAAAGCCCTGCAGCAGGTCCTGTGAAGGGAAAATCCAGGCTGTGAGGATGAGATAAACAAAAAAAAAAAAAAAAAAAAAAAAAAAAGGAGATCTGTGGTGGCTCCAGGGTACATGGCAGCCAAAGCCCACGGGTGTGAAGTCCATGGTGTGTAGAGAACTCTGGAATAAAGCAGCTCTAGCTGGGAGGATGCACAACCCTAAAAAAAAAAAAAAAAAAGAGGCAAAAAATTAAATATAGCCACAAATAATGCAATAGAAGAAAAGGCTTTTGGGGAGAGTTCATTGTGGCCTTCAAATATGTGAAGGGGGCCTAAAAAAAGGAGGGAGAGGGACTTCTTATACAAGCAGATAGTGGCAGGATAAAGGAGAATGGCTTCACACTGGCAGAGGGCAGGGTTAGAAGGGATACTGGGAATTAATTCTTCCCTGTGAGGGTGGGGAGGCCCTGGCACAGGTTGCCCAGAGAAGGTTCCTCATCCTTGGAAGTGTTCACACCTAAGTTGGAGAGGGCTTGGGATAGTAGGAGGTGTCCCTGCCCATGGCAGGGGTGGAATGGGATGAGCTTTAAGATCTCTCCCAAAAAACTGTTCTGGGATCCTATGAAAAAACCCCATCCCAATATTTGGAAGAGCCCATGGAGTTGCCACTACCAAAACAGATCTCAAAGGCTTCCTCCTTGCACAGATAGCACTCCCCAAACACTGTGACTGGCAAAGCTACAGCAGTAGCCAGAGATCCCCAGGGCTTTGGAGCAGCTGCAGCCAGGCTGGCACAGCTCCCTCCCTTCCCAGACTGGCCAGGGACACACTGCTCTGGGCTGCACACGTGTCACCTCAGGGCTGCCATAACTAGAAGTTAATGTGCTTCATTTCTGGGGCTTTGCACTGTGACTCGCATGGGGGCAGGGAGTGCTTTGCAAGCACAGCTTTGGTTTATTTACTGGGATTAAATTTGGAAAGGAAAAATTAAAACACCCACCCAAGCACAGCAGTTAAGGCTGCACCACCTCCATTGTGCTGTGTCCGTGGCATGTGGGTTCCTGACAGCCGTGCTCAGGGCTGGTGGGAGCTGCTTCTCCATGACTGGTTTCATTTCAGAGCTATCCAAGCAGTCAGTGTTCCCTCAAACCAAGAGCTGAACTGGATTTTGTCTTCTGTGAGTGGGAAAGTGAGACAGCCTGGAATCTACCTGCATTTCTGCAGATATAAGGGTTATTGAGCACCTAAAGACACAGTCACTGACTCAAGTTCTGTTTCAAGCTGCACAGGACAGATTCCACTGAGGCTCATTTTTCTTAATAATCTCCTTATTTCCTCATCAGTATCTTCCCAGAGAAACTGAAAGAGGTGTTCTTGGAAAGGAGGGTTCAAGTACCATGTCACCAAACTGCCAGGGACGTGGCAGCAGTTGGTCATGTCAGACATGCTTAAATCCCTCTCTCGGGCTCCTCAGAAGCACTTGTCCCACTGGTAAATTGCCACGGAAACACACTCCACATTTCCCATCCTCATTCTTTATATTATTACAATTCTTTTTTATACACATAACCAGGCTAGTTTTGTGGTGTGTGGGGGAAGAAAAAAAAAAACCAACAAAAAAAGGGATTTTAAGGCATAAATAATATAAAAAGGCAACCATTTTGAAACCAAGATACATTCATATGACACTACTACAAAAAATAAATAGTGACTCTCTCTGTTATAATTAACATCCCCCCGTGACTCCCTTTCAGCAATGCTGCGGTGCAGTTCCTGGCGTTAAGTGGGGACAATAGTCACTGCCTCAGGTTTCCCGCAGCTGGAGCTGACGAAGGTCCCCAGAACCATTTAGGGTGACTCCGGATGAACTCCATCCTGGTTTTTCCTTACAGTCCTTGGAAACAGGCTGAAGAATGAGGGGACTCCAACTCAAGATGTGGTTCGATGTTTCCGAGTGCACGCAGCTGCTGCCTGCAAAGCAAGAGCAGGGTGGGTGGTTGTGTAGGGTTTTTCAGGAGATTCTCTGGCAGCTCAACAGACCCACATGCCCCAAGAACCTCTTAATTTCAAGTGAGTGATGCTCTTTGGGCTCAGGCTCATTCCCACCATAGCAGGCACAAGCACAGAGCTCTATCCCAACACAACACCCATATCCAACAGCTCACACTGAGGAGGTCAGCCCACCACTGGAATAATAAAACCTGCTGTGAAATGGCTATTGCTGAAAACAGCTATGAAATAATTCTGAACTTTTAGGATTCTTTTGCACGGGCTCACAATTCACATAACTGCTAAATTCACCCCAAATCAGCAACAGCTCCAGGCATTTGGTGGAAATGGGTCAGTGAGGAGTTTGTGGCACCAAGGCCGCACTCCTGATCTGGCACACCCTGCCAGAGGTGTGTCCACCTGAACCTCCACGGGGTTGTTGCAGAGGGAACTGCCTGATTTCAGCACACAAAGTGCAATGATTCCAGGGTGGGACAAGGAACAGGTTCTCTCTCCACCAACAGAGACTGTGTCCCTCCCTGTGCCAGTTCCAGCCTCCA
Source organism: Petroica traversi (assembly GCA_025920805.1). Lineage (NCBI taxonomy): Eukaryota > Metazoa > Chordata > Aves > Passeriformes > Petroicidae > Petroica > Petroica traversi. The sequence goes on along the minus strand of JAHLSL010000054.1, from coordinate 1,534,331 downwards.
GGATGGCTCTGGAAGGCCTGTCTATCCTGTGTATGGGCCCATGGGTGTGCTGTGAGTACAGCATCCATCAGTCACAGCCTCCTTATGTGCTTGAGGAGCCCTTTTTAGAGGCATCAATCACAAGGCCATGACAGGAGCAGGCACTAGGGCAGCACTGCTCTGCTTTCCACAATGGGATAGGCGGGACACTTCACTTTCCTCCAAGCCTGCTCTTACAAGGGTTTAATTACTGGCTTCTCCGCAATAAATTAAGCTCCCTACAGGTGTCCTACAGAATATTCCCAGCTGCCCAGGCAGGTGCTGTCCTCTGGGGGATGCCTCACCGTCCATGCAATCCACGGAGAGCTGGCTGATACCCTCCCGACAGCAGGGGTGCTGTGCCGGGGGCGGCTCCGCGCTGTCCCTGCCCTCCTCCTCCCGCCGGGCGCTGCACTCGGGGCTGGCCGGGGCCAGGCACATGGCCACCATGACGTGGGGGCTCAGGGGCTTCATCTCCACTCCGTCCTGCTGGAAAGGGGCTCCGAGAGGCACCACGGGCAGCGTGCTGCTGCCGAAAGTGCCGTTGGTTTTGGTGAAACACCTGTGGGAGGGAGAGAGGCCAGAGTTACTCAGAGTGGCTTCTTCCCCCCCCTTCTTCTTCCTCCCCCAACTTTAAGTGTTTTACCCTGTCAACAATCGGAGCATTTGTCAAATCAGTTTTAAATATATTTGTGGATTCTGCCATTAAGAAAAGGATTGAGTGGGGTTTTTTTCTCCCAGCAGACAGCTGAAAACATTCAAAACACGCTCAGTTCCTTCCCCCATCGATTGAGACCCAATGACCTGATTTGTGAGTCCATTTCTCCATCAAAGCAACTCCATGAAACATGTTTTCACTGCCAAGATAAAGAGCTCAAATTTGAAACCCAAGCAGCACACTTAAGTACCTTGGAAAATAAATACTAAGTGTTATTGGAGTGAATGCAAATTAGAAAAATAGATACAGTATAACAAATTTAACCCCCCTTCTGCTGTGTAAGTCAGATTGCAGCCTTGTAACACCTGTGTAAAACTGTGGAATTGAACTTAAAGCACGGAATCAATTGTTATAGCTGAGGTATTTAAGCTTTAAACAAAAAGGAGCAGGACTTTGACACACATACCATTGTGACACGAAGGAAAACACCTCAGTGTTTGCAGCGCCATGAACACTGTGGCCTCAGGGAACAACTTATATAAACAAATCCTACATAAGAAAGCCATAACTACCCCAAAAGCAAAAGGCTCACTTATACAGCTGCCACAAACTTTAAGAAACTACACACTAAAATGCTCCTTGTTATGCAGTGCCAGGCAGAGATAAATTCATGGAAATAAGGATGGAGAGTGTTCACACCCTCCAGTGACACCCCAAAGTGCTCCCACAAAAGCTGAACAGACTTCAGGTGCTGGTGCAGATACTCTGAGCATCCTCTTTCCTTTGTTTTTCCTATCAGTTGTAAATTCATCCCTCACCTGCACTGTTCACAGAGATCAGCCCAGAGCACTTCTATATGTTATCCCTGGGCCTGCTTTAGGCTGGCATTTGGAAATACAAAAATTGATCCCTGGGACCTGCCTGCTCAGCTGCTGGCTCAATAAGTAGCACCATGTGATGCTCCAGACTGATTCGGGCCCAAAACTGAGCAGAGCAGATGAAAAATTGCTGTAAAGGGAGGAGAGATGAACGGGGCACCAGCAGTACCAGGGCAGCAGCCAGCAGGGCTGACCTCGACAGCAGCCCAGCACTGAGCTCAGAAGGTTTAAAACCAGGACGTGTAAAGCTTGGCAGTCTCGATTAAGTCCTGCCCAAGTTGCAGAAACCACTTTTATGTAATTAAAAAAGTCATGGCAATAATGAAAACCATCACCCTGGAGGGGCCTGTCCTGCAGCCCAGTGCAGAGCCTCAGTTCATACCTGAAACCTGATCAAAACCTGGGATCAATATTGCCAGGACTGAAACAGCAACAAAACATCCAATAACAACACAAATTAACTTTTCACGGGAGGAACTGTGGTGAGTTACCCCTCTGGCAGATGCTTCACCTGCAAAGCCAGAATAGGACAAATGGGTTCCCGTTGGAGCCTGCTCCCCTGCCAAAAGCTCTGAGGATGGAGTGACACTAAGCTTCAACCTTCACTCTCCTATTTTGTCCTTCCACTCCTGCAACTGCCTCCAAAATCATTATTCCAAGTACCAAAATACCACAGAAGCCACTGGAGAATCCACATGAAACACATCTGGTCCTCAAACAAATCCATTTATTAGTTTGCTTTTCTCTCCACAGAGGTTTTGACTGCACTCACTTATTATTTAGAAAAAAAGGTTCAGAGAAACCCATCTAAATGTTTGGGTTTGCACATTTCTGGGGGTTTCTTCTTAAAGATACAGAGATCAGTGGAGTTCTCTCTGTTTTTGTAAGGGCTTGAAGGATGTTTCAACACAGCAATTCCGCCTTTTAAGCTTCAATAACCACATTTTGATGGAAACTGGCCATGGGGATATCCAGAGCAGCATATGTGTGCAGGAAGAGTGATGTAAAATCCCTGCTGCAGAAAACACATTTTCTATCAATTCTCAATACTGAAACCCTACAAAGCTATAATCTAAAAATTTAATAATTTAGATGAAAAAGCTGGGAAAACAAACTCATGCTCATACATTTGAACTGTGCACTTCAGATTTCTGATCAAAATACAGTGAATTTGCAAAGGAGAGGGATCTGCAAACGTGTAAATTCCTCTGCAAACATCAGGTATCTTGAGAGCTTTAGCACAAAGGCACAAGAGAAGGAAAAAGATCAGTTCTCAATCCTGTCAACCACAGGCACATGGCTTTGTCCACAATAGCAAAGCGGGTCTCCAGTTTTCAGCAGCTTCTCCCTCTGGCAAGGCTCCACGAGCAGTTATGAGGGATAAAGTGCTAATTTAAACAGAAGATCCAGGGATTTCAGCACTGGAATAATAAAACCTGCTCTGAGATGGCTATTGCTGAAAACAGCTATGAAATAATGCTCAGCCTTTAGGATTCATTTGCACGTGGTCACAATTCTCATAACTGCTAAATTCACCCCAAATCAGCTACAGCTCCAGGCATTTGGTGGAAATGGGTCAGTGAGGAATTCGTGGCACCAAGGCCACACTCCTGATCTGGCACACCCTGCCAGAGGTGTGTCCACCTGAACCTCCACGGGGTTGTTGCAGAGGGAACTGCCTGATTTCAGCACACGATTCCAGGGTGGGACAAGGAACGGGTTCTCTTTCCACCAACAGAGACCGGGTCGGGGGGGACAGCCCTCACCTGTGCTGTGAGGTTGAACAAAATGGGGAAAACACTCCAGCCCCAAATTCCCACTTGCCAAAACGTACTGAACTGACTGCACTAACCCACCAGGCCTTCCTCCTCCTGGCCCTGGCCATACACCCAGCTCCCTGGTGTAATGCTGAGGCACGTTCTGGTCCTCTCCACTCCCCTCTCCCATGTCCTCTTTCCATTCCCCCAGCGCCACGACAGGAACGAGCGGTCCCCGCTGTGCAGCTCTCTGCCAAACCGGGGTTAATGATCCCCTCCGGGGCAAGGCAGCTGTAAGGGACAACTTGTTTCTCTATCAAGCAGTCAAATATAGACTGGGGCTGTGAAAACTCAAAGTTCAGGCCCTGCTGATGACCCTGGGAGGGTCTGGGAGGAGCAGTGCAGTTGCAGAAGACGGAACTCTTTCCCTCGCTTTCTTAGGGAAAAAGAGAGCATAAAAATTTGCATGTGTTTCAAACTGGAAGCAAGCTCTTAATTACAGTGTAACACAGACGGCATGTTCCAAATTACTGGGAGTCTCAGACACCCTGGTGAGAGCTGCTGCACAGCCTGCTTGAAATCACAGCACTGGTCTGCGAGGGAATGGTTTTGAGCTTTCCTGAGACCTGTCAGGGACACTGGGCCAGGCAAGGTGTGCCCAGCTCCACCTGTGAGCAGCAGCTTGGCAGCATTACACTGTCATGCCCATATTTATGGAAGGAAGAAGGATTCAAAGCCTGTTATAAGTGTTATTTTAAAAGGTAAAACCATGAAAATAAAGTAAATCTGTTTTCTGCCTTCAACAACAGCTTTATTGCTCAACAAGGGTAGGACTGGATGGTTGTGGGCCCAATTCAGAATATTCCATGATTCTATGATTAATTTCAACTAAGCTTATCCAGATGCACATCTAAAGGCAGCTGGAGATTTTAACAATACAGAAAAATCAAAGTATGATTGAAAAAAAAGTCAGACCAGCTCAGCTTGTCTTTCAGTCCTATTTATAATCACTAAAATAACCAGAGATTTATTCAGAAGCCTAGGAGGATAATAATTCCAAAAGTAAAAAACTTAACAATTTTTATTAGGTTTCTGACTCCCAGCTACAACGCAGAAGACAGATTTTCCCTTATTCTACACCTTTTTCCCATGAAATAAATGTATCTGACAATGGCTGGTCAAACTCCTCCTAAAGGCCTCAAGAACTTCAAATCCCACGTTTCACAATGAATAGCATTGTGAAGGCAAAGGGGCAAGTTGGTCAGTGTTCTTAAGGGAATGTCAGGAAGTGTAAAATATAGAAGACCAATTAAATCCGATTTGACAAGCTCCATATGGAATGATTTTGTTATCTCAAAACTGAAGAAAACACAGGAAACAAGGATTAAAAAAAAATCCAGTGCCCAACCTGCCTCACTTCCTAGAGAGCATCAGAGGAGGGTGTCAAGCAAAGTGAGCTCTGTGGGTTTAACAACTTGTTTTATTCTATTCTATAGACAGTCCTCAGCTGCTCTACAGGTCATCCATGGAGCTCCTTGTACCAGCCAGGGTCCCAGCTTAGCTTTTGTCAGCCCCAACTCCACCCCAGCACAGCACACAGAGCGAGGGCTGCTCTCCAGGCAGGTTCTGCCTTGGTGCAGGTTATTTCTCACCTGTTATTGTTCCGACAATTCCGGCAGCTGATGCACTCTGAGGGGTCAGCCTGCGGCACTGTCGTGTACATCCCACCTCCCTGCAGCAGGAAGGATTAATAACAGATAATTAGGAATCAAATCACTTTTGGGACACCCAGGAGCTCTGTGACTCAGTTTCCCCACTCTGATCACGTTATCGATGCCCTGCTCTGGGCTGTACGTGGCACAGCAACACTGAGCGATTGTCCAAAGGCCAGGGGAGGGCTTTGCCAGTGTGTGTGTCAGGGAAAAGTAAATAACTGCAGCTTAGACAAGCATGTAGTCATTTCCCTGGTCTGTTTTCAGCTTAATATGCTGAGGTTTAATTTAATAAACACACTGTAAATATATTTATTTTTAACGTTGATGACAGACATGAAAGTGAATTGCTGTTCATTAGCACACAAGGCTCATTTAGGGAGACAGAGGATTAAATTTGGAGGGCTGATGTCACATACAAACCCATCCCACTTTCCTGTAATTACTCCGATTAGATCAGTTTACTTCACTACACTGATTTTTGAACCGTTTCGTATTTGTACAGATGGGGTAATTCCTCAGCCAGCAATGACTCCGGGTGAGAGGGATTTTGTGTTGTTGGTTTTGGCTAACAGGGCCATTACAAGCCAGTTGAAATGCCCAGATTAACACATACCTCATTGTTAGGGACCAGGCAGACAGTGATGCAGGAGCCACTCCAGTGGGGCTGCAGAGCCAGGCTCCCGCGCCGGCTCCAGGAGGGAGCCAGGCTGGGAAGGCTCACCTGGCTTTTGGCAGTTCAAGTGGCAATGAACTTCTAGCAATCCCTATTTTTGCATAACCAGAGATTGTCCTGTAGTTTTTGAGGGATAGGGAGCACTGAGGAAATGCCTAATTAGTCTTGATTGCCATCCTGGCCAGTTTCTCCCTCATTTAGCCCAATCATTGAAACAATAAAGAGCAACCTAACGAGGACCAGAACATCCTGTTCCTCTGCACAGCCTCGCCCACGTGCCAGTCCCAGCCCTTCTCCACGGGCAGAGATCGTGTGACATTGTGTGACATCGTGTGACTCAAACTTTCTACAACAGGGAGTGGGGAAAGAAAACCTCAACCCTGTCACCTGTTCCCAGCAAGACAGCCGTGCTGCGTGGACACCTCATGGTACGGAGGAGCTCCAGGCACCAAGACCTGTGTCATCATACATGTATTTCCTTCTTTCCCCCAAAAAAAATAAAAATAGGAGGGACTAAACATCAATGCAAACTCCCAGGCTTTCCCCCAGGCATGCTTTTGAGTTCTACAAATGTTCCCTCCCTGAGGGCTTGGAGAGCTTTGGAGAGTTTCACCCACTGGGAGGTTGGACAGGTCAAAAATCCCCAGTTTGGGCCCTGGTTGCTCTTGAAAACAACCAAAAGTGGGCACTTCTTGCTACATGGGTAGGCCAAGGACAGAATGGGGTGAAGAACTGACTGGTCTGGGCTCAGACTGGAGGGAATTGAAGTGGCAACTACTGTGCAAGTGCTAATTTGTTGTTCAATAAAATGAAGTGCTTGTGCTCAATTACCAACACAAACAATAGACTCGTTTTTTTTCTCCAGAAACAGCATGGGTTATTCAGACTTTTGAACTTTTTCTTTCAGTTTTCCTGGGCAATGTTCACAGTTTTGAGTAAGTTTAGTAAGTTTGAATGCAAGCCATCTGTTTCCATAGACAATAATGAAATCATTATTCTCTCTTGGAAACAGGACACGTTTCAGCAAATGAAGTATTTTTCCACAGCATACAAAGGCTGGATCGCAGATTGAAATTAGTTTTTAATTTTATTTTCAATTTCAAAACAAAAAACGAGCCTGTCTCAACAGTCACAAACAGGGGACTGAAAAAAAAAAGGCACTGCTGCAGTTCAAGATGTATGGGGCACTTCATTCCATGGAACCTCCTGCGCCATTCGTGCTTTGCCATAATTAATAGCATTGCTCAGAGTTACAGATCTGAAACAGGTGGGGGAAAAACGGGTGATCCATAAAGCTGCAGAATAAGCAGCTATAATTAAATGTATTTAACTTGGAGATTGAGAAATACCATATGTACAAGTAAAGTATCTCAGCCCAGCACTGAGCCATTCTCAGAGCTTACATGCTGTTAGGAGGAGGGTAGAGGCAGATTTCCCAGAGTAAGTGGAATTCTTGCTGTCATCTGATATTCTCAAATGAAAACCATGATGTTTGTATCACAAATATCAGCCCAGTTGCTTCCTCTGGGATAAGGAATTCAGTGGAACTGGCTGTTATCAATGGATGAGTATTCCCCCACCCAAATTAAGTCTGCTTCCACAGCCCCTGAATGAATCCCAAGGTCTGGGCTGAGCCTCCCACCCAGTGTAGGACCTTACGTTCACGAGGTGATGGGGATGTTCGTAGTCCACGTGTGTTCTGGACAGGGAGTTGGTGTGCCCTGGGTACAGTCCTGCTCCTCCTCCACTCATGATCCCATTAACACCCTTGGCAACTTTGTGATGGACATGGGGACAGCCATTGCTGAGGCCATTGCTGAGGAAGTTCCCGTGGATGCTGCCGTTGACCCGGCTCGTCCCGGGTAAGGTCGTGTACTCAATCATCTGCCCATTGATATCTGCCCCTTGGTAGAGGTAGCCAGGAGGGTCGTATTCTGCAAAAGACATTACTACTGAAAGGATCTTTATTGCTAAAAGAGAAGCTAAACACGCGCCTCTAAAAAATAAAGAAACTTATATTTTCTTTCTCCAGCTTTTGTGAACTAGCTCTGATATCCAAGTGCTTAGCAGACAAATGTAGACATGGAAAAAGGCCACATCCTGGAAAGCAGACCAGAAATGTTGGTCTGAAAGGACCTGGCTGATGTCAATCACTGCCAGAGCATCCTAAAAAGAAGCCTTTTGTATCACCAACAGTATCTACTATATCTGCTATAAGATTCTTCCAGAAGATCTCTCTGGGCTGCAGCTAGAGACACTATTTTATCTTGCAAGAAGTTTTGTTTCATTTCTCTCTGCAGGAGAGTGAGGGCATTTAAAAATAACCACAGGCCGTGGCAAGAGCAAGGCTGATTTATGTACGAGGAGCAGAAAAGGCCAGTGCAGAGATTCTGCTGGCTCTGGGTTTTTGGTGGGTGCAGAGCGCCTTGAAAAGCTCCTGCTCCAGGCTCCTGCTCGCTAATGAACAGGTTTTTGTTATTTACACCTCTTTGGAAGGCTTGACCATTGAATGTTATCTCATTGTGCACAGACTAAGAGGTAACAAAGGACTTGTCTTAGAGTTGCAAGTTCTCTTTCTTTCCAGATGCACTCAGGAAAGAGAGAGATCCAGGGTTTAACTCTCCACAATTTTAACAAGTGCTTATGATTACGCACATTTCTGCCTCTGCAATCATCAGAGACCTGTGCAGGGGCCTTAAGTTAAACACAAACTGCAGAAACTGTGTTCAGGCCTTTCCCCCACCATTCTCTGGGTGAAACTGCAGCACAATCCTCCAGGGACGCAGCAAGACAGGGAGCATCAGTGTGAAGACACTGCTGCTCTTAAAAACCCAAGCCTGCACCTAAGGCACACCTGGAGGCACAAGTCTCTACAGAAATGCCATTGGCTCCTAACAGGAAACTGCTTCCCACCCATAAAACGCAGCATGGACATTCCTAATTTTACTCAGGTAATATTTCTTCATGAAACCAACCCCCACTCACTCTGCATGGCGTTCTGCTGCCGGTTCTTCCAGAGGCACATGGCGATGAAGACGATGAGGATGAGGACCATGACACCCAGGACACAGCCCACAATCAGGTACAGCATGTCACTGCTGCGCACGGGGCCACTGGCAGGTGCAGCCCCACTGCCCCCAGCCCTCTCAGGGGGGTTGGGTGGTGTGCTCAGGTCCTTCACTGGATATTCAGATGCTCCTGGCGTGCGTTTCACTGGGTGAGTAAAAACAAACATGTGTACATCCACTAAATGCGTTTTCTAAATGTGGGTTTTCATTATGAAATGAAAATAATTACTGCTGAGTCTGAGTCCCAATGCCTCGCAAAGAAAGCTTCCCAGCCAATATTAAATCCTACAATGAGAATGCCAGCTCCTATTGGGTAATAACTATTTGCCTTGGAAAATGGTGATTATCCTGCCTGCTCGCCCGCTCTTTGAGGTCACTGGAACTTTAACGAGCCGCTCGAGGTACCCGTGGCTGCAACTGCTCTAACTCTCAACTTGAAAGAGCACAAATCTTTCCACTTCTGAGGTCAGGAAAAACCACACCATGCATGTCTCTCGCCCAGACCCTGCCAGATGACCTACTCTTATCTGATGTGAACCCTGCTAACCCCCTTTCCAAACCACACAGTTGAAGATCAACCAAGAGATGAACAAAAAATCACTGAAAATGACACGCTAGTTTAACCCAGGAATTGCATTTACATTAGTTTCCAGTACAACACAGTTCAGATTTATTTAATTTGACACTAAAAACCTAAAAGAGGTGCTTGGCTTAGGAGTGAAGCTGTTTAGAGAGACACAAGCACCTCTATGCAGGTATGTTGGATAAGCTGGATCACCCTTATAAGCCTGGAGGAGATAAATTTTAAGGAAGAGGCAGTGCAAATGACAGATTACATCTTGCCTATTTTAGAATTAGAGAAAAAAGCTATTTTCCTTGCAGGAGGGAGACCAACTGTGTGTGCAGCCTTGAAGCCCTGCAGCTCCTAGTCCTTCCTTCAAAGGTTTCACTACTCACTTTGCTGAATTTTGATGCTTCCGCTCCCAGAGGGCTTTTTTCTTTTTTTTTTCAAACATTTTTTCATAGCACTGCATTTGAAGTTTACTGTCTGCATTTTCCCTTTACAGCCTTACTTGGTTTTAGAGATTAAAGGAGACAGGAATTCTTCGCAAAATAAATGTGACTGCCATATCTGACACTTCCCGAGAACAGTACAAACTTTGTGCCAGAGGCATGCAGGATTAGGGATGGAGGCAGCCAACACAGCCATCAATTGCTGTGGTCTGCACTTATACAACGTGTCACAGAGCCCTGAAGACATAAAACAGACGTACAAATCAATTCTGTCATCTTCAGGCGCATGGTTGTCTCCTAAGCAGAGGCCATCAGCACCGCAGAGGCAGCAGCGCTATCTCTGAGGGCAGGCAAAGCAGCAGAGCTCTGCTGAGAGCCTCACGAGTGCAACGGATCACTTTCCATATGTTCAAAACAATCCCAGCTTCGGGAGACAAAACAATCCTCCGAAACATTCCAGAAAATTATGGTCATCCTTGCAGCTGACTTTTGCGCTGCACAAAAATTCCCCCAGTGGATCTTTCCCATCCCAAAGGCCACCTCAGCTCAGCCCCGCAGCCTCACCTTTGGTCTCACAGATCATCACGTTGCTGTACTCACTCTCCCCACCCTCGTTATAGCATTGCATCTTAATGTCATAGGAAGTTTCAGGCTGCAGGTGATTTATCAGGTGCCACTGCTTTGTACCTGTGGGGGAGAAAAAGTAAAGTTCAATTACTCACAGGAGGCAGAATTATCAATGAGTGCATCCAAATGCAGGGGGACTGCAGCTTGTCTTGCTAGCTCAAAAATCTTCAGTAACAGTTCATGGAATTAGCTGAAACTACGAGTGGCATTCCTACTCATGGCAGAGGGTTGGAACTAGATGACCTTTAAAGTCCCCTCCAACCCATATTCCATGATTCTCTAAGACTTGGGTTATCTTGTGAAATTGATTATTAGAAGAACATTTTGATGAATTAAAGAGAGGGTTTTTTCAGTATTTTTAACTGATCTTTTAAAGAAAGTCTTTCTCTACAAAAACCAGAACTCACTAAACTCAAAACCCAGACATCCAAGTGCCCACATATGTGCAATTAAATTCCTCAGCAGCTCTGTGCACCTTAAACATGGAACTGCCAAAGGGATGGGTTTTGCATGGATTTTGCTGACAATTTACAGTATGCTGGGCAAATAAAAGGAAAGTGGCATAGAGAGCTTGGGACAAGGGAAGAACTTGGCTGTGAGCAGACCTTCTTGAGGTGCGAGGCACCACTGCAGCCATCAGTGTCACACAGGAAGGGCACACGTGGGTTGCTCAATTTGGCCAAATCCACAAATAATTGAATGTGCATTTTATGAACCATCCTGGGAACGCAGCAAGGCTGTCCTGGTGCAACTGCCCCTGTGGAGCCCGAGCCAAGCAATCGTCTCTAATAGGATGGTTTTGTCATCTCTGGCCCCTGGCCAGCATTTCATTTAGACACCCTCCTGAAGTACTGAGCACTTCAGGATAAATCACTCCCAGTTTTTACTTTCACCGGCTTGTGACAAATTTTACTAAACAGCGACCTTTTTTTTTTTTTTTTTTTTTAGGGAGTTTAATTAACTGTTTGAGTGCTCTTAATCCCTCTTGGAAAATACCACCTTGAACTGTTTCCACTGTTTCTAAGGAACTGTCTACCACCTACTGATTTAAGCATTAATAAAAGGACCCGGGCGTGCTCGGTGGGCAGGGGCTGTCACCGTGACGCTGCTCAAACTCCTCCGGGACCCCAGCCCAGGTCCGAGCCTCTGCCCGGCCCCAGCAGGGCGGGGGTACCCAGGAGGGCCCCTCTGGATGAGGGGCTGCTCAGCACGGTCCGTGTCCAGCTCTCGCCTGCTGCACGTCCCAGTGAGGGCGGACAAGCCCTGGCTGAAGCTGGAACCGCCTTTCCCTAAATCGCACGTTTTCCCAAGATTCAGACTCGGTTTTCCCGGCGCCCCCACCCCCAAGCATTCCTTTCGGTAATTACTACACCAGGTTTTAGGTTTCCGCTTCAAACCATTAGTGGAACTGGAATCAGTACAGGCACTTTAACTGTCCTCTTCGTGCACCATTAGCAAGGGAAAACATTTAAACAACTGACATCAGACTGCATTTACATTTAAAATTCAATCTTCAGGATCCTCGAAACAGAGAAATTCAGACCAGAAAAAGAGAAATGCAGAGCATTGCTGCAGGGCAGAGGTGATTTTTTTGCTTTTGCTTAAGGCGGCTAAGAGATACCGAGGAACCATCAGAGTCAAGCTTTTTGCTTGTTTTTATCCTTCAAATAAAATCTGATTTTGCCTGTAGTGGCATTTATAAGGAAAAAAAAAAAGTTTCTGCAGAGTTTTGAATGTCTCGAAAGACAAGACTTAACAGGAAGCGGTGAGGAAAGCCTGCGGCAAGCACTTAGCTAGCACAGGCATCACAACACTTTTTCCACAACTCATGCAATCATTTCAAGATAAAATTCCGTGTCAAAAAACAGATTAATTCAAAGGTAACAGAGGAGGGGGAAAAAAGCGAAGAACAAGTGATTTATGGCAAAAATACCTTAAGTCACATGTTCCTCTACATATTTCACATCAAGTGCTTCCAATCACAACTTAATTGAAAATAGTTCTCTCTCCTTTTTTTTCCCCTCCTGAAAAGCTAATTTAGGGGAGCACAGTAAAGAAAAGTTGAAGTTTAAATCTTTCCACCAAGTGATTTCTGTTGCAGGCTCTGGCAGAGCGGAGCAGCTGCTAATGGTTTCAGACTGCCACAAAGAGTTCAATACACACACGCTTGGAAAAAAAACCCGAAACAAGCTAATTTCACAGCACAGTGGAGCCCACTTAAACAACTAACTGCTCAGTGTATAAGATTTATAAACACACAAGTTCTGTCTAGCAAAGGCTAAAATACATTTGCAGATGAAGGTGCAGCCTGCACAAGGTTCTTTAAAGCCTCTGAGCTGAAACTCTGGATCTTTAATAGCTTTATAGTGTGCAAAAGCTTATGTCATGCATCAAAGTACTATGTGCAGTATTGTCTGGCAGGGGAAAATTTTCAAAATAAAGGTCCATTCCTCTTGTAACTGAATAAATGAGGGGGAAAAAAATAATTAACGTCATCGGGCCAGAATGAGATCACTGCGTTTGCTCAGCTCGAGCAATAAGGACATTAAATAAAATATTTTTAAAAGGGTTTTCCACTTCTGGACTAATATAGACATTATCTAATAACTTCTTCCAGGAAAATGATGATCTAATATGCACAGGGGAAAAAAATAACTTGATTAAAAGGCAGAATGAAGCACAAACATACTTGCATTTGCAGAGTGCTACAGCACTTGAGGCTAAAAGCAACTTCCTTATAGCAAGAGCAGTGATTAGGCGAGGTAGGAGGAGAGAAGGGCAATTACACACAAGGTACTACCAGCTTAGAAAGTCCATGCTGGAGTAAATAATTTTAAAAGCCAGAGAGTTGTTAGTACAGTCTGTAACCCAGATGTTTTTATCCTGGGTTAAACCTCATTTACACTGCTCTCTCTTTATACAACTTGAAGCTACACCAGTTTAAATAGACCTTCATTAAGGATTTGCAGCTGTATAACAAGCCAAACTTAAACCCAGTATTTAGTTCTCAAGCTTCCATGTCAGAGAGGCTTCAGAAGGAAGAAACCAGCTCACGTGTGGGCAAGACCCGACACTGGGGAGTTGAGATAGCTCCTTCTGTGAGATATATTGTAAAGACTTTGCTTGGGAAAAGCAGTTTAGATTTCATATAAACACAGCCTACATGGCTACAGGGTGTCCTTCCCCCTCTCCAGGCACGTGTGCTCAGCACCTTACCATCCACAATGTCCCGCTTGTAGTCGCTGTCATTGTCGCTGTCCGTGGGCCGGTAATAGATATAAAATCCTTGGATGGGCGTGTTGTTGTTGCTTGAAGTGATGTACTACAAAAGAATTTTAAGAGACTGCATGAGAGAAGAAAAGTTTTAACTGAGTCCTGCTGAGTTGTCATCACTGAGTATCTCAGTGTCTGGAAGTATGAGTATTTTTAATAAGGTTGTGTAAGCAAAGGTGACTGAACTCCTCGGAGAAGCCAGAGAATAGGGTGGGAGCAAGAGACTGAGCATGGGCTGACACTTTCCTCCCTCATCACTTCCCAAACCCTCAGTTAGGGTTTGACCATGCACAGCCTAAAAATCTGTATGATTAATGGAAATGGAAAAGTTAAAACCATAAAACTCTTCAGAAAGAGTTAAGGTCACTCTAAAAGTCAGCTCAAGAATCTTTTACTTTAAGTTATGCAGCCTCCTGAGGAACCAGAGGTTATTTTAAGTTTATTATCCTTAACATCTCTTAAGGCTGAGCTAGCTGAGCAAACTAACACTGGGAATTCTACACATTAAATCCTCCAAAGTATACCAGGGGGTTAGATTTCAAAACAAGAGCAAAGAATTTCTGTGGGTTTCAATAAGGACTTTAAAGTACTTGTTTACAATAGACGAGGTAACAGGGGAAAGGAAAATGTTTCTCTAACATGAAACCTCCACTGAATGTGAGGGAAGACGGTGGGTTTGAAACATGCTCCCAGCCACCCCAGCCTGGATTGACAAAAGCAGCAGGAATTGCAGGAAACAGAGCCAACTCACTCACAACTCATGGCATGAACTCTGTCCCGGGCTTGGGACAGAGTTAAGCTCACTGGTGCCTCTGATACGTCTGTGCCAGAGCAGGTGGACTGGGGCGGCTGCAGTCTCTCACTGGAGCTGCCAGTTGGGCACATCTGGCGTAACCCGAGGAGGGGTGTGCAGGGTCCCTGGGGAGCTGGAGGGGGAGTGAGGTGGAGGGAAGCTGGGAGATGGTGCAAAAGGCCATAGACAACTGACAGGACTGCCTCCAAGTGGGAAAAAGGGGCTGGAAATGGGGGCAGAGAGCTCAAGAGGCACATGTCCCATTAACTCCCCAGTTCTACCATACAGACATGCAGCGCCTCAGCCCCATCCTAGGAACACGATCATCTCCAGGTCTCGGCAGGAGGAAAAGCCCCACTCCCTACTCTGCAAACAGCTCTCAATCCTCAGCTGTGCAGTACAATTGTGGGAAGAACAGGCGGCCGTGGTACCCACCGTCCATTTCAGCATGATCTGGGTGTCGCTGATGGCCTCGGTGTAGGCGATGTGCGGGCCGGCGATGGGCCGGCTGGAGAAGCGGCCGGTGAACCCGGCCACCTGGTACGGGCGCGACGCCGCGCTCCGCGGGCTCTCCCCGTAGTTGTTCACCGCGATCACTCGGAACCTGTACATTTCTCCTTTTAAGGGAAAGAGGGAAAGAAAGAAGCCCTTGTAGCAAAACAAGTGCTGGAGAGAGGATTCAAGGAGAGACTAAACAGATTAGGAAGCACTTTTTGCACAACACGCACTTAGACAAGGAGAGGAGTCCTTGCCACAGGCTGATGTGGGGATATAAACAGCTTCTAGAAGTCACTCAAGGAACATCCACATGGATTGAGATGCCTCCATTAGCTCAGGAAGTCCCTAAACAGTTGGGCACTGAGAAGATACTTCAAAGGATCCCTATCACACCCACTCCATCTTCTCTTGTGCTTTTTGCCTGAGTTTACAGGGCTGGACACTGGAAGAAGTAAGGACAGATATTTTTCCACTAATGCATTTTTCTCCACATTCTGAGTGCTCACTAGAAGGACAATTAAGTTAAAAATAGCAGTGATACACAACCCTCCTCTCCACACGAACAAGAATTAAATTATGGTAGGTTTTTTCCACTTGGAAAGCCAGAAATCAACTTGAATTCATGTAACGAGCTCCTAGGCCATACGCAAAACCCAAACCTAATCGAGTAGAAACGGCGTAATCCAAGCAGAAGCTGAAACAAAAAAAAAAAAACCTGAAGAGCTTCAGTAATGAAAGATCATTTCTAATACCTGGCTCCAAGTTCCGAACTTCCACAGACAGCTTGGAGGGAGAGATGTTGCCAGCTGCCACGAGCCAGTCGCTGTTGCGGCCCAGGCGTTTGTACTCCACTTTGAAGGCAGTGATGGGGGAGCCCCCGTTGGCGCGGGGGATCCAGGTGACGTAGACGGACGATTCCGATGCCGTGGATATCGTGGGTCTGTCAGGAGCTTCTGGGACTGAAAAAGGAAATTCAGTTACAAGGGGATTAGAGTCAGCTGAAACTTAATTTTCGGTAACAACAGATTAGGCTTGTTGCTGATGATTACGTTGGGTTTCGCATATTAACAAGGAGAATCTTAAATCCTCCTGCCCTTACTCTGCTGGAAAGCATTGATGATGAGCAGACAACAGAGGAATTTATTCTCTTGTCAATATAATATTAAAAAATTACATGATTGCACTACTCCCACCATTTCTACATGGAAACAGACACATACACTGTTATGTGTAATGTGAACAGGAAAAACATGGTTGTTACTTTCAAGCCCTCAAAATTCCCCCAGACCCAGTGAAACTTCAACCCATCTGCATTAACAGGTGCTGGAAAAATGAGAAGGAAGAGAGAACAAAGCATGCACCATGATGTACTTACGGAACTCACTGAAGTTACAGGCAGCAGTGGGACAGAGAGAAGGGAAAGAGGGGTGTTAGTAAATCTGGTTGTAAGAGCTGTGAGGCTTTACTAAACCAGCCTGGATTCATGAACACAGAGCCGGCACTGAGGAGAGGAGTGAAGCAAGGAGCAGCATGTTGGCAGCTGTGTGGCACAAAGCAGCTGAGCATTTGCAGCCAGGCACAAGGAAGGCCCTTCCATGGCTCTTCTGACATTCAGTGCTGCCACACGCTCAGCTCCTTGCCTGTGTTATTAAACCTCTCCACTCACCTTTGGCTTTACCCCAAATTTTAGATACCTTTGAGATCTCAGCCCCTGAGTAAATCTGCCTGAACCTGGCCAAGGAGTTCAAAGACTGGGAGGGATGAGACAAAGGACTATAAACATGCTCTTTTCACTGGAAACCAGGCCAAATGTCACATCTACTGGGAAGCACTTATATCTCCTCACCATCAGAAATAAGCCCGTCCCTGGGAAGCCATAGGAAAACATTCAGAACAGGTATCATGCACTTTGAGAACTTAAAGCTCTGACACAGCCATTTCACCCTCTTCCTCTGGCTCTTTTGCAGTGGAAGGAAAGAGAAAACCAGAGTATTTAGCAAAAAGAAACCACAGGTTTAAAAATGAGCAGCAAGAACATGGGTTGTAAGTGAAAATTCTCTTGTTTTTTGAGAGCCACGCGTGCAGGCAGAAGCATCCTTGGAAATATCCTATATAACAGAGAAACCTCAGAATATAGAGGAAACAGAGGAGGCAATACAAGTACTTTGAGCAGTAATAAACACAGGTTAACTCAGATGCAGCTCTTTGCAACATAACTTTTAGTGCCTGAGTCACAAACTATTCACACTCCTACCTCCGCTGTGGCGAGACAGGTCCGGAAGGATGACCCCGAAATTATTTGTGCCTTCATGAACAATGGGTTGTTTAGGGATTCCTACAGGTGGAGATGGAGCCTGGGTGTTTTTCGAGGATGATGTTCTTTCTGAGAAGATTTGACAGACAGTACATCAGTGTAGGGCCTGTATAGGGAAATGCTGTTTGTCAATGCTCACTTGAGAAGGTCACTTGCTACAGTGCTGCCCTGGCTCCAAATCCTAAGCTGAACAGTGAGGATAGCAATCAGGGAGTTTCTCTGAGAGCAAGAGAGATTTCCCACACCAGCCCAGGGATTTGGATGTGGGTGAGTGATTGTCCCTCTGCAGTACTGACATCCACAGTGCTCAGTGGTGATGGTGCCAGCTCCTGCCTGTGCTGCCGAGCCCACTCATCTCATCACCAGGTGGGGAAAATGACACACTGAAATCCATGTCTAGAGAAGGAATAAAAATGCTGTGAAAGCAGCTGGAGCCAATACACCAGACCACAGTGACCTGTGCAGTACTCACAGTACTGAGCAGGGTAGGGGTGGCAGTACTGACTCCTCCAACTTTGCCAGGGTTTGAGCACAGGACAGTGAATAGGAAGCATCATTTGGGTTTAATATGATGGGCTGTGACAAGTGGCTTTGCTGGTGTGATGTTTGCTCAGTCCTCCAGTAAGCTGGGAGGGTTAGGAGGAACATGAGTATGAACACTATGATGTCTTTTATGGAAAAGTATGGGTGGAATGGGATTTTGCCACAGTTTGACCTGGGGTAAACAGACTCGTGGAGGAAGGTGGGGTGGGGGAATGTGTGGCCTGTGGTGATAAAGAGAGGAGACGTAGGGCAAAAAATCAGATAAATGTGGGGTTTTCCACGGAGAATCCTCCTCAGGCTCTTCCTCTGAGGGTCTGTGTAAGGAAGGGGATGGCTGAGAACAGGCTGGGGATGACTGTAGCCCCTCAGAATGGTGTTTGGCCTCATGGCAGGACACAGCCTATGAAGGGGGAGCAGAAGAAGGGCTCCTGTGTTAGAGATTTCTTTGTGTAAGTAGGAGCTATAGTGGAATCCTCCTCCAGTGTGCTGAAAGATGCAGATAAAGAATGAGGCTCCTTTTGGAGCAGGTGAGGGATCAATCAGCCATACTGAACATTTCTGTGTGTCTGGGTGAGGGCAGTGCAGGCTGGGGCTGTTTTTGCTGGGCCATGTAGGGTGAAAGCAAGTCAGGATTTGAGTTGTTAGGCAGATGTCAGGGAGAGACCCAAAGTTTCATCCAGCAGAGACGGGTAGGTAGGACACAATTAGGGAGTTGTTGACTTTTTTTAGTGGGGGGGGAGATTTTCAGAGGTTGGGGGCCATCGGTTTTGTATCTGTTCATTGACAGAATGATGATAAGGATGGACAGGGCAAAGGATCTAAGTAGGTTTCACAAATTTAATTAACACATTAAATTCTTAATAAAATTTTAAGCTATCCTGTCCTTCATAGAATTCCAGAAGGGTTTGAGTCCAAAAGGACCTTTAAGCTCATCCAGTCCCACCCCCTGCCATGGACAGGGACACCTTACATTGTCCCAGGTTGCCCCCAGCCCCATCCAACCTGGCCTTGAACACTCCCAGGGATGGAGCAGCCACAGCTCCTCTGGGCACCCTGTGCCAGGGCCTCACCACCCTCACAGGGAAGAAGTTTTTCCTAATATCTAACCCTGCCCTCTGTCACTTAAAAGCCATTCTTGGACAGCAGTATGAAAAATATCTACTTGTTTGTGTGCTAAAGAGCACAGACACCAGCGTCCAAGCTTGAAAGAAAAAATGCTCTGTTTAGGAATGTTGTGCTTGTTGCTGTCTGCACACAACTATCAGAACAGCTGGCTTGTGGTCAGCAGACATTGTCGCTGAGGTGTCTGCAAAGCAAACCAGGAACAGCTTTGTTGATACATGAAAACTCCATGGTGCAGAGTTTCTTCTGGGATTCTCTGAAAAACTTCAACAAGGACAGGCTGCTCCCAACTTTGCTCCTTAAAGCAAACGGGACCTCACAGCACAAATCTTAACAATCCCCTCAAAAATAATATTATCGAGCTTTTAATAGCTCCTACTTACCAACAGCCTCACGCTCAGGGAAGTTTGCCCTACAGCAATTCTAGCTATTAGAGGCTGTTCTTTAGCAAATAAATTGCAGAATATTTCACATATGGCTTAGCAGATGCCATTAAATGACTGATGTCATTAAATAAATGTCTTTGGAAGGCCGGGACACAGGGCACATTGTGCAGACCTACCCTTGCTGGTGCGGAACGTCAGCATGGCCGGCTGGCCCTCGCCGGCGGCGCTCCTGGCCACCATCAGCACTTCATAGAGGCTGGAGGGCTCCAGCTCGGTGAGGCGCAGCTCGTTCTCACTGCCGGGCACCCGCACCGTGTGCCAGCCGCCCGCCGCGCTCACGCCGTCCTCCAGCTGCACACACGGGGAAACATCAGCACGGCAGGCTCAGAACCAGGGAGCGCTCACACCCCGCACTGCACCCCAAAGGACCTCTGCCCCCCACCAAAACTGCTTTCCTACATTTGCCTGGGGTTTGTCTCCAGCTGCAC
>JAHLSL010000054.1:1481726-1514496 GCA_025920805.1 Petroica traversi | reverse complement strand
CCCCCCGCCAAAACTGCTTTCCTACATTTGCCCGGGGTTTGTCTCCAAATCAGCTTTGCAGTCACTTTCACAGCACTCCTTGGATAAACTTATTTTCCCTCTCCACACACATATACACCCTTGGTTTTGATCTATTTTTAAAAAAAAAAAATTCACTTGTGGCTAAAACTACAAGAGCCCAAATGATTTTCAAGCCTTCAGTTGGCTACTAAAGGGCTGGACTCAGTACCCTAATGAGAAGGAGACCCTCCCTGTACTAGCTCAGCTTTCCCTGTATTTCAGCATTTTAAAATATTTATTGGCTAAAATGCGCAACAGAAAGTATGTCTTAGATACTCCTTAAGGCTGGGAAAAAAGTCAGCAGGGAGACCAAAGATTTGGGTTTATCAATGCATGTTTCCTTTTTTTTTAAAACAAAAACGAAAACATTTTTTAACTTAGCAGTAAAACCACCAGCTCCGTTAAAGAAAGACATTCCGGGTAGTCTCTTAATGCTTGACCTTTGCAGGAAAACATTACCCCAAATCCCAAAGGAAAAGACAAAGATTCCACCATAAATAAACTACTAAACAATATAAGACTTTAATAAAACATTGGAGGCAGATCTAAACGCTGTGGATTATCAAAGGTTATGCCAGAGGTCTTTGTTCAACTATTTTATTCTACAGCAACCTCTCTACAGCTTTTATTCCCCCAACTTTTTTTTTTTCCTTCTATTAAAAGAGGGAAATCAATAAAATAATTTAATGACACAAAGAGAGCACCACCCTAAAAACCAGGATAAATTCACTGCTGAGAAATGCATGAGTGAGCACATTTAATGTGGAAAGGATTGGTGTGAGAGAAGGGAGAGCGTCAAAAAGGTCAAAAAAGCATTCACAGCTTCCAGGGCTTATGTGAACCAACCGCCTCTGGATGAGAAATTATCACCAACAAACTCTGGCATTTGGTTTTCAGGAATCAACAGGTCAAAAATCTAAGCATTCCCTCCAGGCTAAGACAAGATCAGGATGTAGAGGATTAAAAAGCTTATGAAAAATAAATCAAACAGCTTTGCCATGCAGAAAACTGGTTTGCTTGGAAGAACAGATGCAGGCATGGCTTGGTTCTGATCTTACAATCACAGAATCTCCTCAGTTGAAAGTGGCCCACAAGGATCATGGAGTCCAACTCCTGTTTTTGCACAAGAGGCCCCAGGAATCCCACCACATGATGTCAAGCAAAAGAGCTTGGTGTTGCCACACCATTTTTAATGACGTAGTAGTACTGCCCTGGAAATTTCAGCTCATCTTCATATTTGATAACTGCAGTTTAATTGAGTCCCTTTGGGACCCAGGGCAGCAAACTGAGTGATGTACTAAGGTAAAACTCAGCTTCCCTTCTGCTCTTACACACAGATTAAAGCTTGCTCACAAAATGCATTTTTAACCCCACTGACTTTGCACACAACGTGCCCTGGAGCCCCATTCCCCTTAATGACAGAAAAGCCTGGATAATTCTCACTTAAAATTAGACAGAGCAGTGTATTTGTGACAACATCAGCTACCTCTCAAACAAGCTGTGTGGGCACAGTAACGTTGTGCTTCAACTACACTCCATGTCCTCCCTGGCCTGAGCCCGTGTCTGGTTAACGTCAGCACTGCTGGTTCCTTGGGAAACCCACAGCCCACGATGTGTGTGTGCCGTGTCCCCACGCTGGGGACGGCTGGGGAAGGTACCTTGCGGTATTTGACAAAGTAGGCGTTGATGGGCAGGCCCCCGGCGCGGCCCGGCCGCCACACCAGGCTGTAGGTGTCCGGCTTTGGCGTCTGCGGGGGGCTCAGGATGATGGGGGCCTCGGGCGGGGCGGCCGCGCTCGACGCTTTTTCCATCGCGGCCGCATCCAGAGGAGATTTGGTTGGAGGCGAGCTTGAAAATGCAATTTCTGCACCAAAATCACCGCCGCTCTCGTCGCTCTGGGCAAGCTCCAGAGGAGCTGTTTCTCCTGCTCTCGTGCCAGCTGAAGGAACTGCAAAGGGAGGGTCTGGTTACATCCCCACGATGACGTACGTTCGCCCCACGCCGAGGAGACACTAAATCATTTCAGAGTGACATTTCCAAACAAGCCCTGCTGCAAAGCGCCAGGTCCAGAGGTGCCCACACAGATCTGAGCCTGGTGCCAAGCTGCGGCCTGGGTGTTTTTTCAGGGCACAGCAGTGGGGTTCGGTTTGTTTTATTTGGTTTTCTGTTTTTTTCACAGTAGCAAAGAGAGAAAACCTGAAACTTGAGGTCTACAGGCACAGTTTGATCGTATCTCCACTAAATTAAGTCATGGCAACGCATGTTAAAGAAATAAATAAGTATATAGCTAAATTTGTGAGACAAACAGAGCAATTTCTACGCCGTTGTACAAGGAACTTTTCATGGCCTGCACTGGCATGCACACAAGAGGACATTCTCCTACCCCAGTTTCTGAGGTTTTAGCTGTAATTTAGAGAAGCTTTGAAAGCTGTACAACTCAACTACTTCATTTGAAAATTTATGCTGAGAATAAACTCAGTTTACAGGAAGATCTACATGCAATTTAATACCAACGCATTTCTAAAAATCTTTCTCCAGCCTCCTCCATCCTATTTACTTTTGCTGGTATAAGAAAAAAAGTCTATATAGTGTCAGTAGTCTAAAATAGGCCACAAGACAAAAAAAAAAAAAAAGCCTTGTTCGGCTGATGCAGGGCTCATCAGAATTTCAGGCAGGAAAAGGATGGCAGGTTGGACATCTGAGACTATCCAGGACAAGAAAACGTCAGTACTTAAAGCAAGAAAGTTTGGGAAGCAGCTCAGCTCCTCAAGGCTGCACACGGCAGCAGCAGGACAGCCAGATGTTCGGAGCCCTGTCCGTCCTTTCAGATTTGTGTAGGTTTATGTTACGTGCCGGGGTCTGGAAGGGGAAGGGAATGAAGGGAACTTGGTTTACAAAACAAACAAATTCCTTGGTAATGTAAAGCCTAGGCAGTGTTAGCCTGGCTGACTCAGATTCCTTCAAACCTCCATTAAAATACCAGCAGCAAGTGTGGCTGCTATTTTTGGCCACTTTTTAAAAAGCTGGGAAGGAAAGTTCTCTTTTCAAATTGAAGACACGCTCTCGGCAAGCATTCCTTGTTTGTTTCTTCTCGTTTATTTAGCAATGCCACAAAATTCAGAGACAGGAACAAGGGAACAACGTGGGGAGGATGTCCCCAAAGCCCAGATGGTCTTAAAATGTCAGACACTCCCAGAACAATCCCCAAGTGAAAGGGTATTGCCGCTGTCAGTGGAGCAGCGGGAAGGGCCTGATATTGGAAACAAATGGGAGGAGGTGGAAGGCCCTCAGCACCGTGGTGGACCCTGAGGATGTGGGTGGGCACGGTTTGGTTTGATGCCTGCTGGCACTGGGGACATGGCCTCTTGGAGTGGAGAATGAGTTGTGGTTTCAGCTGGTGACAGCAGACCCACAGCCAGCGCTGTGTTTATTGCTGCGGGAGGGGAGTCGTCAACAACTGCCGGGTTGTTGTATTTTTGCTTTGGAAAACAACCCCTGGGTAACAATTCCCATTAAGTAATTCAGATCTAAGCTCTTTTTGTGAAGTTTCTGGTATAATTACTACCCATATAACCCAGCACATCAGCCTTCTCTCTGCTGCTGTGTCATTATGCAACTTTTTTTGGCTGTTGCTCTCAGTGCCATCCCTTTCCCCTTAGCCATGGAGATTTTTGTTCCTCAGCTTCCCAATCCCACTGGCAACACCAGCAGCACTTAGCTGAGTCGGGCCAAAGGCTGCAGGCACCCAAAATCCTGATACCACCAGCCACCGGAGAAGGACTGAATGCCCCAAATTTGGGCATTAAAACAATGTATTCATAGACTCTTAGAATAATTTGGGTTGGAAGGGACCTTAAAGGCCATCCAGTTCCACATCCCTGCCATGGACAGGGACATCCACTAGCCCAGGTTACCCCAAGCCCCATCCAGCCTGGCCTTGAACACTCCCAGGGATGGAGAAGCCACGACTTCTCTAGGCACCTTGTGCCAGGGCCTCACCTCTCTCACAGGGAAGAATTTCTTCCCAGTATCCCATCTAACCCTGGCCTCTGTCAGTGGGAAGACATTCCCCCTTGTCCTGTTAATGCTGGCCCTTGTACAAAGGCCCTCTCCAGGTCTCTTCGGCACGGGAAGGGGCTCTAATATCTCCCCAGATCCTTCTCTTCTCCAGGATGAACCATCCCAACTCTTGCAGCTTGACTACAGAGCTGTCACTCACACACTCCATAATACCCAGTACTCTACTGCCTGCTGTTGTTTCTCCCCTTCAGCTGCCTCATTTCGAAGGTGAAGAGCCCTCACCTTTTCAGCCTCTCCTCCTGCAGAAACCTTTCCCCAGCCTTTCCCCACCTGCTGTATTTCTCAGCACTTTTACTTGTTCTCCTGTCCAGGGTACAGCCACAGGAGAGCCAGCAGCACAGCAACTCCAGGTTTTGTCTCTGCTGTGAAAAGAAATCACATTCCCAAGCACTTCTTCCCTGCTTCTTTATCAGTCTGCTTTGCAAGCTCTCCAAATACCTCAGCTCAGGCGGGAAAGCCCTCTGAAAACCTGAACGCAGCACATCAGTGAGGTCACCCACACCTGGCAGATGTTTCAAATCACCTTAGGACTTCTCTGAGCTTCTCTAAGGTTTCTTAGAGCAACTTAGAGTGGGAGCAACTTCAGCCCGTTCACCTCTGAAACACCCACCTGCAGATGGACTAAGCGCTCCTTCTTGTGTTTTTCACTCCCTCTCCTACCTCCTCAGACTGCCTGTAGTGTATTTTTCGCCTTCATTTCAATTAGATGAAGTTATTTTGGAGATTTAACCTTGTGTTCAGTAGCTCTGGGAAGCTCCTGCCATGCAGGCCAACCCCACAACTGTCTAAAAAAGACTCAAAAAAGGGAGGGCCGTGGGTACAGGATCCCGAGGCATCATTTTACATTTTGGTGGTTTCTCACTATGATGGCAGCTGAAGTTGTCCTGCCCGCTGTAAGACCATGCAATGAATCACGGCCTGGAACAGATCCAGAAGAAGTGGGGGAAAAAAGATACATTTTTCAGCCAAATGGCCTCTCTTATTGTGTGCTGGGACAAGGCAAATTACAGGACCAGGTACTGAGGCTGCGACGTGCTTAAGCTGATCCTTCTACCAAAAAAATACGCTGGAATCCCAGCTCAAGTCATTCAGGTGCTTCGGAATTGTTACCTGGCAGGAATTCTTTTTAAACAGCTGAGTGTCTGAGCATGTCTTTGGCATGGCTGGGAGCTGTTCTAAACCCCTAACAGCTCCCAGAAAGTCCTCAGGGACTTTTATATCAAAACCAAATGCCTTAACCACCCTCTGCACCATAATCAGCAGCCAGTACAACGTATTAGAAACCGATAAAAGTTAATAAACAAAGCATTAAAATTGAACGCAGTGCCATAAAATTCTGAGGCAAAGCAGTGGGATTTTTCTCTTTAACACAAGCTGAATTCTGGGATGATATTTAGTTTCGTGTTTCCACTCAGCAAGGTCCAAAAATAACTGATTTATAAAACTACATGATGGGATCACTTTCTTGAGGTTTCTTCATTCTTTTTTCCCCCTAAGTGAACCTTTAAGCATCTTTTCATGTTATTTACAGGAGTTTTAAACTCTAACCAAAGAACTTTAAACATGGGGCCACATATTAAATCCCACTGACCTGAAATCTCCCTGGCATTCGGCTAAATTAACTAAGGCAAGGTGCTGAAAGAGCTGAGAAACTTAAGTAAATTCATGTAACCAAAAATCTGTATCTCAGTTCTTGTGAAGGGAACCTGGGGGAGCTCAAACCAGTTATTAATGTCACATAATATTCCAGTGTGAGGAAAGGCTCTTTCTAGTCTTGCTTTAGTGTAAGTACTGTCTTTTCCTAGTAGCAATTTCAAGAAATAAATAAAAAATACCACCCTCACATAGTTTTAGCACGTATAAGATGCTAAGTCCATGCAATGCACACAGCTTTTCTCCTTAGCCTAAGGTGGAAGGAAGGAGCTGGTCCATAAAGACAATTAATACGTCTCTGCTTCTTTTCCCTGAGACTCCCCCCACCCACCTGCCACTCATTTCTTATTTTAACACATTTCTCACATAAATCAGGGAGCCAAGAGGGCAGTTTGGGGCTTCAACTCACCAACTGTAAGGAAGGCTGTGGACAGGGCAGAGCCGTGCTCGTTGATGGCCTCGCAGCGGAACTCCCCGGCACGCTCAGGGGTCACGTTCTCCAGGTGCAGGGAGCCCCAGCCCACCTGGGGCACGGAGGGGCAGGAGGGCTCTGTCCCTGCTGGGGGAGGGCTCTGTGCTTTGGGGTGAAGCCCTTGGGTGGGGTGGCTGATCACGAGGCCTCTGCTGTCGTACCAGCGGATCAGAGGCGCGGGCAGGCCGGTGGCATTGCAGGACAGGGTCACATCCCCACCAGCCACCACAGTGGTGTTTGCTGGGGAAGAGACGATGATGGGGACAGAGTCTTTGCCTGGGGGGAAATACAGCCAAAGAATGGACTCAACTAAGGGATGTGACACTTAATGCCAGAACAAGTCAATACAATTTTAAAAAATCACATGTGGTTCTTTTTAACAATTTAATTTTAACAATTATTTCTTCTCTACAGAGCATCTCCAGACTCCCCTTCCAGACTGAAGAGATCAGCACAGACTCCTCCTTAAGAGAAGGCTGATAAAAACCTACCCTCAAAGCACACTTTATATTCTCTAAATGACAAAGACTTGACTGTCAGTGAGGAACACAGCACAGGCAAGACTGGCTTAGTCAGGGCAAGCCATGAAATCTCTGCTCAGCCAGGCTCTGTACAGCTCACACTAACCATAACTGACCTGGAGAAGGTTCAAAACTTCAGCTACGTATGACGGAGAGAACAGGGACAGCAACAGTCTTGCCAACACCCTTGTGCCAGCAGAAATCAAATTCTCTGAGTATTAGAAGATATTTTAGACAGAAAAGAGATCAAAAAGACTACTGGTACCCGATCCTGTCAATCTGATAGAGGGGAAGTGTGAATTATCCCCAGACCTGATGATTGTTGTGTAAACTTGATTATGGAACAGGCTTAACTCCTCAGCAGTCAGTACTACTAGGAGTACCAGCTCATCCAGCACAACAGGATACTGATTCTATTTAAGAATAAATCACATCAAATCCAATCATAAGCTGATTTGATTGCAGCTGATAATCCAGGTTTTAAGTATCAAGTAGCCACACTACCCCAGAAATCCCCCTACGTCTCTTAGAATCCAGCTGAAAGCACCTTCTGTGTAAGATTAGTGGTCAGAAACAAATTAATACATAATCTAGGGGAAAAAACCACAACTGAATAAAGCTTAAAGTATTATTGCTTGATGTGAGTTCTTGAGAGCTGCAAGTACTCCTACCTGGCTGGACACGGAGCCTCCCCGTGGACTGCACAAATCCAATTCCATTGTTTGCCACACACTGGTACAAGCCAGAATCCTCCAGGGTGACCCCGCAGATGCGCAGGTGGTTCCCCGAGGGGAAATGTCGTGGGGAGGGATGGAGAGGAGCTGCATTGTGGAGCCAGGTGAGGGTCGGAGCAGGGCTGCCACCAACGTCACACCAGAAATGGACGCTCGCTCCGGCAGCCACGGTTTCGTCCTGCAGCCCCCTGGAGAGTGAGGCAGGTTCTGGAAAGGGATATTATTCTGCATAAATGACTTATATGAAGTCCTGAAAAAACTGCTGGGATGTATTACACAGGTTTATCACATCCAAAGGCTGAGCAAGTACCACAAATGGCACAGCCCGAAGCTGCTTTTCCCACACATGGGCTTATTGGAATGGTTCCTCCCTTTTATTCCAACAGACACATGTTTGCATTAATCTTGTAAATAAAACACTTCTATTTTTAAAACAATTCATTAGTGACATCCCCCTCGAAAAGGTGTGATGTGTATCAACCCTGTTTTCTGAGTAATTCCAACAGACACATTTTAAAATCCAAACAAAATCTGTCATGAATGCAAACAAACTCAAAAACTAGGAAAATCTGACTGGAAAGGGGATATGAGGAACAACTAGAAGCCAAACAAAAAAGGCCAAGTATATGATTATGTTTCTTTTGCTTTTGTTTATATTCTCATCCAAACATATCACGTCCGCTTGCCAGCTTTTTGTTCACATACAACCTCAAAAGAAGCAAATCTGGTCCCTGGCACATTACTGACACTGGCACTCTGTAGGAAAATAAATGGAGTAGTTCTTCCCTTAGAGTCTGTTATCCTTCACTGTATCATTATTTCAAACTGCAAATGGTTTGAAGAGATAAATAATTATGGATTTTAACTTGGGAGAAATGATGGGATATGATCATTATAAACAGATCTGTATTCTTTATTTTAGTATGCATAATGCTGAGAAAGAATGTGAGGCTGTTTGAAAGCAGATGCCAAAACTAGCAGGTATAAGAAGGGAACATTTGATGCCTGGATGTGAAAATGTCTTTACTTCTTACCAAGTACAGTAAGCGAATAGTTAACATATTTCAGTGTTCCAGAGTCACTTCCCATCACGCAGGAGTAATTCCCAGCATCAGATGCCTCCAGCCGGTCTGTCACCAGGTGAGAGTGCAGCAGCTTCCACCTGCCCCTCCTCAGCGCATCCCGGCCATCCTTAACCCAGCGGATGGGGGCTGGAGCTGACCCACTGACCACACACTCCAGGGTCAGGGCACTGTGCCGGGGCACTGCCAGGCTCTGGGGAGCCAGAGGGTGAAGGATGTGAGAGCCACCTGAAGAAGGGCCTGGAGGAAAGGAGATGAATCGTGGAATAGAATCACCAAATGGTTTGGGCTTCTGGTCACCTTCCACTCTCCTGCGCTACTCCAAGCCCTGTCCAGCTTGGCCTTGAACACTTCCAGGGATGGGACAGGCACAGCTTCATTGGGCACAGAGCCACACAGGGCCTCACCACCCTCACAGGGACCCAATATCTAATCTAGATATACTCTCTATCAGTGCCATTCCCTCTTGTCCTGTCACTCCAGGCTCTCTCTCTCCATTTTTCTTGTCAGCTCCCCACAAGAAAGGGAAGGTCACAATTAGGTCACCCCTAAACCTTCTATTTTACAGGCTGAACAATCCCAACTCTCTCAGCCTTTCCTTGCAGGAGAAACCAACCAAGCTGTTAAACTACACCCTCCCATCCCGTTCTCTGTTCTCCTCCATGTCTTTCAAACACTGCACTCAGGATTGAGCACAATGTTGTAACACTGTCTTCCAGAAGTCCTGCTCCAAAATAGATTTGGGGACAGAAGTATTAGCAGTATTCCCCTCCCAAAGGTGACTTCCTGGGATTTGAAAAGTAGTCATGCTGCTCCTCCACAGTGAGGGGAAATGAGAAT
The DNA here is from genome assembly GCA_025920805.1 of Petroica traversi. Classification (NCBI taxonomy): domain Eukaryota; kingdom Metazoa; phylum Chordata; class Aves; order Passeriformes; family Petroicidae; genus Petroica; species Petroica traversi. The sequence continues at coordinate 1,505,054 of JAHLSL010000054.1, read as the reverse complement.
TGAATGTGCAAAGAATGCAGGAGAGATCTTACATAACATGATGTTGAAGGCACAGTCATGCCCTTGCTAAAAATCTTAGGGATGTTATTTATTCTGTTTGAGCTGTAGTAATTCTGGAAAGCTGAACTGAATACTCACGTGTGACTGTGAGCTTCTGTCCAGTGAGTTCTACTCTGAGGTCATGAGTAACTGGGTTGTACGCTGCACACTTGTAGGATCCTTTGTCTTTTAAAGATACATTCAAAATTTGCAGGTTTCCAGATGGAAGAATTAGGTATTTGTCTAAACAAGTGGGGAAGGCAACAAGAGGATTAAATTTAATTTCGCTTCAAAAGATGTCTTCCTTTTTGCAGTTTTTTTAATTAATTTGTCAGCTATACCTATTTATGCTAAATACAGGATCACAAAGAAATCACCATGCAAAGGAAATTAATTTCCAAGGGTAGGTTTAGATAAAGTGATCTGCACGGGAAGTTCTGCAAGTTTCCAGAGGATTATTTTCCCTTTAAGTTCAAAGAAAAAGGCAACCTTTTGCTGGATACTTATAATGCACAAAACACCTCACCTGTTGATTGTTCCAGCCATTTCCCCCGCACTTGGAAGCGAACCTGTGCTTTGGGGTGACTTTCTGGCACCTTGCACCTGATGAGAGCTGTGCCTCCTTCCTCTGCTGCAACAGCAGCCGTCACCAAAGCATCAAAGTCAGCTAAACCTGGAGAGAGTTGGGAACAGGGTAAGAGCAGCCATGGCTTGGGAGAGGGGAAGGGCAGTAAGCTCAGTATTTGTGTTAAGAATACAGTTGGTTTTGTACTGATTATCTTCTCTGGACATTCACATCAACAGGCCTGGTCTATCCTGCAGCCCATAATAGCATAAACCCTCCTTATCCACGTCCTTACTACAAAAAGCACCAGCTTTTACATGGAAACAATAAGGAGGAAAAATAACTCCTACATCCCCTCAACGTCTCCCAGAAAAGCCAGCAGAGGCACTGGAAAGGCTGCAGGACTCCTCGCAGGCTCTGCGGGCACTACAGAAGACAACTCACACTGACAGCAGGAAGCCTGTCCATAAAAACATGGAACTGTCCTTCTGTGATGATAATGAACACAGCAGTGCTGTGAGGCCAGCAGAGAGCCCCCAGCACCTTCCCGTGTGCTGCCAAAACCTCCAAGGGAGGAGGGGAGTGTGAAAGCTGCTCTCTTCTACTCCCTCCATGTTCAAACTTCTTTGAGGCTGTGAAGTTTTCCTATGTTGGCCACCCTTGGAGCTCTCTTGAGAGGGGCTGGCCATGGGTCAGTACTTTACCAAAACACTTAAAAGAGATTTTCCTCCCAAGGGGATTTTGGACATGCTCCATAGATGAGGTACCCTTTCAGAGAAATCACTCAAACCCTGCTTGACAAAGACCTGATTCAGACAGCCCAGAGATCCCAAGCAGACAAATCATGCTCATGCAGGAATACTGTACTCCCATTCTCAGCACCACATCGTCCTTTCCATGTGGAAAACATTGTCCTTCCTCTTCCAAAGTCCCTTGAGATCAAGTAATTTACAGATCACACATCAAGACAAAGACTGATCAGAAGAATCAGTGCAACTGAGAGAAGGGAAACTGCCCCTAAGAGGAGAGAAGACTTGTCCCCACCTGAAGAACAGCAACGCTGATTTGATCAAATCAAATGAAAATCTGCAGCTCCCACTTAGTTCCCAGGCAACAATTCTCACAGATTTCTCCTCAACTCTCAAGCTTGCTTCTGCAATGGTGTGGCAGCTCAGCTGCTCTTTCAACATTATTTGTGAAAGGAAGCATTTGGGAATCTTGTATTTTCAGGCCAATTCATGTAAGTGAATGTTATTTGATTGAATAACATTTGTGTTTGCTGAAAGAGACCCTTGAGGTCCTTCAACTGCAAAAAAGGCTGACACCAACAGTAAATCCATCAGGTATGGTTTGATCTAGCTGAGGCTTTAGAATTTTCCAAGGAGGAGAATCCACAAGCACTCTGGGGAATCTGTTCCAGAGCTGCATCACCTGACAGGTCTCAGATTATGTAATTAAAAAACAGGCCAGAAGTGTATAAGCCATCATATTCTACGTACTGGCTGAGGAAAAAAAAACACGCCGAAACATTTTGATCTAGGTGTTTTCTAAAAGCCAAAGAAGAACAAACCATACAAGCCAGCTGAGGTCTGTAGAATTGGCAAGGAGCAAAGAACAGAAATGCAGATGAACTTACTGCCCATGGACACCGTGGCCGGCCGGCTCAGCACGGCTCCCACGCCGCTGCTCGCCACGCACTGATAGCGCCCACACGTCGCCGGGCTCAGGGACACGATTGTCAGAGATCCTGCCTGGATTTCCACTTCTCCCACTCTGCTGTCCAGAGGCTCCCCATTAAACAGCCAAGAAAGGTGAGCTGTGGAGGGCTCAGCAGAGCAGTGGAGTTGGACGGGCTCACCAGGCTTCTGGATGGTAGATGAGGGCTCAGAAATAAAACGGGGCATTAAATCTAAAAGGAAATATATATATATATTGAGTTAGAGATCAGAATTTTGCATGGACACAGGTGATAAGGTTAATGACGTGCTGACTGGTAGGAAAGACTCGCCATATAAAGGGTCTCTAAACTCCAAGTTGCAAGTGATACTCAAGCAAGTGTTGCCTTTTCCTTGGCAAGAGGAACTCAGGAGAGATTCCTGCTCACTCTCAAACACTGGGAAAACGTCAAGATTCAAACTCCACAAAGTGGGTAACAGCAATTAAATGGAGGTAGGTGCAGCAGAGGGGAGGTACTTCCCCAAGTGTGCACAAGGCAGAGACGTCACGCTTGCCAGGGCCAGCAAAAATTGCAATCCCCCTGGATTTATCCAGAGGAAAACAGCACCCATCACCTGAAGAGACGGAGCACAGGAACACGCAGCTGGAGCTGATCTGTCCCATATGAAGCAGGCCCGGACGTGACTTGTAAAATGCTAGAAATGGCAGGAGCCTGCCAGGTATTTACACAGAACCGTCTCTGAGTCTGCAGAACTAATTAAAAATAGCCGGATAAAAAAAGCTGGACGAACAGCAAAGGCTCTTGCTAATTCCAAATACATGGACTTCATCAGGATAAGGATGATGAATTGGGCATCCATTATCTCTACTGAGTAAAGATGAACAGAAACAGGAAGAGCTGCTAATAAATAAAAGGTTCAATTCCACAGAACTTGGTTACGAGAATCCATTTATTTGCCAGAAGAAAATTCCTGCTGTTGGAAGAGATTTTTTCCTATCCTGGCCAATGAAACACTGGGAAGTATTTCCATTTGTTTTCTATTGAATTCTCTAGTAAAGATTTTGCATGAAGGGAGCAAGCAAAAGGCAATTAACACCAGTAATATTTAATTGGTTAGTAACACAAATTAGGAGAAAAAACTAAATTAAAAATAGACACATTGGCAGGGAAAAACAACTTCTAGTTTGTAAAGGATTTAAGGAATTCCAGATAGTACGGGTCAAGATGATATTAAATGACATCCAAGCCAGAGACAGTTTTCTTATAGGTGGGGCCCTGGGTTCATGCTTTTCTTCTCAAGTCAGTCCATCCCAGCTCTGGTTATGAGTTTCAGATGAGAAACTGCACATTTTTAACTGAACCATAAACTATCTGCATAAACATAAAATAAAACTGGAAATTAAAGTGTGGCTTCACTTAACAAAAAAAGATGAAATCCATAAAAATGGTATCCAAGCATTTCGCAGGACTCCAGATGTCCATTTTTAGCTTTTAATTAGAAAACTGTTTTTCCTATTAGCTCAGTTTGAATTTCCAGGGATAAGAGGGAAGCACTGACCTTTCAGTTTGCTCGCCACCAATTGCTATGAAATCATACTGCTACTTTCATCTTCGCCCCTGCCCTCACTTCTGACACCAACACTGTGCTTCGCGTAAAAGGCAAAATTGGTAGCAGTGACCCTGCAGCTGGAATTTATCTCCTATGACTGCTTGAAAAATAAAATTTATCCCATTTGCTTATAACGATTGGCTATGAAGTGCTAAAAGTAGTAAAAGCTTCTTTTTTTGTGTGGTTACGTTAAGACAAGCTGACTACACAGAGCAGATGTGTCAATTAAAACCAGCCCTCTTCTTTTTTTTAACACCAGAGCTGTTCCAACTGCAGCCACGCATCAGCTTTCGCATTTCAAAGGGCTGATTCCCCTCTCCCCCTACAAATCCAAACCCCTCCCGACCCCTGGGAACACACGATGCACTGCATGCAGCAGAATCGGCGTCCAGCTGAATCCATGGAGATCCCAAGGAACAAACTCACATAATCCAGAGTCTTCCATGTTCAGGCGCATGTCTTGAGCCAAGTTTGCACAAGCAAAGTCATTTATTGAGCGTAAGGCAAGCAGATTATTGACAATCTCCATTAAAGCTGGCCACTTTGAAATGCACTCCTGAGCGTTGTTTGTTCCAAAGTTTGGGCCCAGCCTCAAAACCTCCAAGTCCCCAGCTTGGGTAAGGCCTTACCTGTGCTGGTGGCAGTGACAAGGCTGGTGACAGTGATGAGGAGCAGTGCCTGGAAGCGCCCGGGGGCTGGATGCATAGCGCCAGATTATCCAAATTGAAAGCCCAAAGCTCCAGACTAAGATGAGGCACGGAAACAGCTACAAAACAAACAGGCACATGTCTACTGTGAGTTTCAGGAGTTTGTCTTTTAACTCTCTTACAACAAAGTGTTTGGGGTTTAAAAAAAAAAAAAAAGCACAGCCAGGAAACAGCCAATATTCTTTGCAATATAGAAACCATCTGTAAAAGTGAGTTAGAGCTAAACTTCACTGTGGTTCCAAGTACTATTCTTAATGGAAGAGTTTTTCCACAGCTGGGGCATGAGGCATCCGCATTGAACCGCTCTGCCTTGATAAATTAGACTCTGTTCCACCCAGAGGAGCTGGAGTCCAAAGTAAACAGCTTATCTATTGGAGATAATATTGTTTGCAAACAATAATCATTTGACCATCAATCATCAGGCCGCACTTGTTTTACAAGTTTCTATGAATCGACTGCTGCGATGCCGCTACCGCTCACAATTGCTCTAGACCTGCTCACTGAGACCTGTCATCTGCTGGCTCCTTCTGCTGGGCTTTACAGGCACACTACGGAAATGAAAAAAACACCAATATTAGTCTTGTTCTAATTTATATTCCCAAGCAAATGGTGCTTTGTCCTATATCCTTTTGGGACATCCATCATATCCACTTTTATCTCCATGGCTGCTTCTAGGGAGGGCAGGCCTTTCCTTGGCCATATCATACACAATCATTCAGCTATGTGAGATCTCACTTTCATCATCAAAAATAAAAACTACATCATTAAACCAGTAAAACACAAACTAAATATGATCCCAGATGTGTCTTCCTACCTAAATTACTCTACAATTAAATTGTTAAACCAGCAAAATACAAACTCCAGCAACCAAACTTGAGGTGAGTCTCAGGAATGGTGTTTCTGACACTCCGAGTCTCAATCAAACACTAGTTTCTCCAAGAAAACAATAAATCCACAGCTGTCGTTCATGTAAATGTCCCATTGGCCTTGCGTAATGCTATGATGGATAAGATCTGAGCTCATTTAGCACAGTTACTCCATTTATCAGCCCGGCTATACAATTCTGCTGCTGATAACACTCAATATATACTTTTAACATCTCATCTATCAGCTGTGTATATAAACACGTATCCAACATACACACAACAACTGGGAGTTTTACTGGAGCACAGAAACAAGTGCAGCAATACACATGCTTGGTAGGAGCAAGTCCCAGAGTCATTTGCTTTCCAAGAAGCTGGATCCAGATATCAACAACAAAACTATTCCTGTGGTTTATTTAAAATAACCATATTTTATCATCACCGCATCATGGTAACATATATATGCAAATTAAGCATCAGAAAAAGCCTCCAATTATAATTAAAGAATCACTCTGGATTCTATGGAACTGTTTGCTCACTGCCACTTCTGCCCACAAGCTGCAGTCCGGGTTACACTGACAGCTTGAGAGGGCAGTAAGAAACACTGCTCAGTTCTGCTCCCGTTTCTGGGCAGTTTTATCTGATCCGGCAAATTTATTTCAGCTGTTGGGAAGGCCCGGCGATCCTGTGGCCCAGGCTGGTTCCCAAGGCGAGCCGGGGCTGTTTTGGGAAGCCACAGATGGCAGAAGAGCCCAGCTGTGCCGAAGGGGTTGGTTTATTTGAATTCTCCTTCGGTTCAAGGGCAGGAGCGCCGCTCCACCAGCGCGCGCAGAGGACAAAGTAAACACCCAGAGAACTTGTTAACATCAAACACTTTGCTGAAGAGGGCTGGGGGCAATGTTGCTTTTTGCCAAATCTTCCCTCCACTATTTATTTATCAAAAGCAATGAAACGTATATTCTGGGTCAACTTTAACCCCAGCACATGGAGCTACTGGGTTATTTTGCAGCTGTCTTTTTAAACAAGGCCAGCTCATTATCTTTAACTAAACTTTATCTTTGGAGATCTACTTTATCCAGGCTCTGATTTCCCTCTGTTTATCTTTCTCCTTACATGTTCCTCACTGCCAGTGTCAACAGCTACTCCTCTTTTGACCTACCAGTTTGGTTTTTGCAGGCTTGTGGAGTGGTAAGATCAACTGCAAAGCAGTGAGTACACACAGCAAGCCACAAAGACCAAAGTTCTCTGACTGGGGGGAAAAAAGGAAAAAAATATCGGCTTTAACTGAAACAGAATTGTTCAGCATCAACACTCGTGCATCTGAATGAAGTTTGTCCAACATCTTGCTCACTGGTAGATCTGGGAAAACAGGGGAAGATAAGACCCAGCAACACAACACAACCCAAAAATGCTTCTTTCTTTTTCTTCTGCAGATGGTGACACTCCAGAAGCCCCTTGCTAAATACAGAGAAGATGGCAAAACCACAGATTGTGGTTTTTTGGTCTTTAGAAATTCTGTGGAGAAACTCTGCCACTTTAATATAGTTTTAAAAAGGCCATAGTGATGGAAAAACATGACTCTTCCCCTTTGCTATCTTTTCAATAACCCCCAGCTCCCACTTTGACAGCAAGCACCAGTCACTGGAGATCTGTTGGGATCTGCAAGAGGAGCAACTTGGTTAGATGTGGCTCCATTTTAGTGTCCTAGACTCCAAGATGAGCTCTGCCCAGAATAATTCTGCCCACTGCTCACTGTTCTTTGATTGGGAGGATGAATCTCCATCACTTGTGGATCAAATAGTCTAAGTTCTTTTGAAGTAAGAGGTGTCACTGTCTGAGCATCTTAAACTAAAAGAGGAGTTATTCTTATAAATAATATTCGAGATTGAATAGAGACAGACATGGTTTTCGTGGATTAGGAAAATGTACTTTTCACTTTCACCAGCCATTTCTCCAGCTCAGCATGGCAAAGGCCACATTACTCCTACTTCTACCCAGACCTCTTCACCTAAAGTCATTCTCTAGTTATCTTCATGCAACACTTGACCTCCTTGTCAGCTCTAAAGTAGGTTATTGCTCATAGATCAAGGGAAACAAGGAAGATAACAGACTTGTGTCAGGAGGAGGGGTCATCCCGACCATTCTGATGGATGGCTGTCCCTTGGAAGCACACTGCACACAGAGGCACCCAGAAACGTGTGCCTGGTACTTCTGGACATAATTAGTAAGATGAAGAATATCTGCACATGACATAATTCTAGCTGTGTGCCTCATTTGTCAAAAACCCTTTATGAAAAGAACCCCTCAGCACAGAGCTGTGGGGGCAGGCGTCCAGCAGCTCCCAGTTTCAGCCCTGCAACCTCCGGGATGCAGGCAGGAAAATAAGCCATCATCTCTAACTCCAAAGAGAGGGGAAGGAACAGTTTAACTGTCCTTTAGGAGGAACTGCAATTTCCCAGCACAGGGGCAAGGCTGTCCCCAAACTGGCACATCAGCCTGGCACTCAGGATGCTGCAGGGAAGCTGGCACATGGCTGTCACTGCCTGGAGACCTCACCAGAATGGACACTGCCATCCCAGACCAGGGAGCAGCCTGTGGGCTCACTGAAGCACCCTGCTGAGCCAAGATGAGAAGGCACAGGCACCAGACCAGCCAGGATTTCTGCAGCCCTGGCAGTGACCCTCTTGTCTCTTCCCAAAGCTTCAGGTTTGTCTCTGTTTCTCCAGAAAACTATGGTCTTCAATGTAAGGCTCCACAGATCTGGTCCTGGCACCGTAACTTAACCCTCACCTCCAAATTAACTCACTCCTACCCATGCTTGCCCCCAAATAAGGTTTCACATGCTAAAAGATGACAAAACGCTGTTTTCCTTGCATTCCCATGGTGCTGAGCTCCACTATCCTTCTAAACACAGCTGAGATCCTGCCCCACTTATTTACTGGACCGTGAACTCCTCTCCACCCTTGCAGCTGAGGGCAGTCACTATGAAAAGAGCATTATCTCATCCCCATTTTGGTTTAGCTCCCTGAATCATCTTCCTGCCATCTCAGACCAGCTGGCAGGACAACACCAGGACCTCGCTTCCCAACAGCCACCACTGCACCTTAATCTGTTACTGCAGTCCTGCTCCATCACTCCCTGCTCCAACATTCTTCCAACCTTCAGCGAGTTGTTCCACGAGGAACAGCTAAATGAGGAAGGGCTTCTTACACTACCCAGACGTTCCAGGTCCTATAAACGCTGGGTAGAGCAGAAGGAGGAGGAGGAGGAAGGAAGCAGCACACTCGGGAACAGAGGGAGTTATTCAGGTTGCCCACTCCACCTCCAGGAGCTGACAGCCTTTGCTAAGAAGCCCAAGGAAAAAGTGACTGAGCCCCAGGGGCGGCACTGCCCACCAGCTGCATGGTGACAGCCCTCTGGGGTGTACCAGCTTTGGATATACAGATTTCCCATTTTTCCTAAACAGCAGCAACTCAAAATTGATTCACCCTCACTTTATAATGCCATATGTGATTTAACACCCAAAGCACAGCAAATTGTTTTTCTTCCCTACGTAATTTATTAGAATTACCCAGAAAAAAACCATTTTAACTTGCTATCAGTACAACAAAACCCACAAATTTCCAAACCACCTAAATTTAGAGCAAATGAATCCCTCTGAATTAACTAAAATACTCTAGCTTCAGCGTGAGCAAGCTGAGTTAGATCATTAAATCTCACACCAAGACACCTTAAAAAAAAGGAAAAAGAAAAAAAGGAGGTATTGAAGCCTGTGGCATTCCAAGAGAAAGCAATCAGACATTCCTGCCGCTCGGCTCCTCAGTGATCTCCAGAGCCTTTGATCACTGACTGTCTTCATGCTGTCCTCCTGGGGTCTGGCAAAATGAGTGTAACAGCTGGCACATAGACTTCATTAGCTTTCTGGGCTGGGAGGAGCGGGCTCCAGCCCGGGAGCCACCGGCAGCCTGCCCGCGGCTTCACGGACTGATGTTCCCGGTTTGCTGCCGGCGTTTCGGGGCTGGGACACCTCGGCGGTGCCGCGCAGGTGTCAGCGGAGCGTTCCCCATCACCGAGCTGCTCCTAAAGCCAGCGCTGCCCGCGGGATGCGGCGGGCGCGTTCCCAATGCCAAGCCGCGGGGCTCGGAGTGCCAAAAGGCAACGGAGCCGGACGAAGCCTCATTTTTATGAATGCTTAATGACCACTCAATCATTAACATCAACCTTTAAAAAGCAAATGCAGCACCTACAGTGTTCATTACCCTCCCCCTCCCCCCCTTTCAGGGTCTCAATCGAGTCAGTCAAGCGTGCAAACCGATCCTGTCGCCAGCAAAAGCATTTCCTTTCACTGTGGTCAGCCAAAAGCAGGGGAAAAAAATGGAAGTGACTTGGAGTTATGGCACCAAAAAGGCCAGACAAGCAAGGAAATAATCAACTCCACATGAGCCACTTCGAGCCCATCACAATGAAAAGGGCCTACGACTAACCCCAGGAAAGGTCAGCGGGACTATGGGGGTCAGAAGCTGAAAAAGGCAATAGCGAGCAGCTGCCAGCTGCAATAAGAATCAATGTGTTCCTAATTACACTCCGAAGAGAGGGCTCGAGCGCCGGGAAACGCCGGGCTGTAATCACAGCTTGGGCAAAAAACATTCAAGTGCTCCCGTTTTACTCTTCTTCACCTCAAGCACTGGAGCCGCAGTTTGTGTGTTACTAAATCACAGGAAGCCGAGAGCTGGAGATAAGGAGCCAGGCAGCTACAGAAGGGTTGGGGATTTTGTAAAAAAAATACCATAATTAGGCATTTGTGTTGGAATTATGGCATCACCAAAGAGAGGATTTCGTGAGTGTAAGCAATAAAATTACATTCTTCAAAGGGATTTTGCATGTGCTTTTAGGAAACACACGGAACTCTGCTGAACAGTCCCAAACGCCTGTGATTTTCTTCACCCCCCAAAAAACATGTGAAAGGGAAAAACCCAGAAAAATCAGTTTGCTGACAGTAACCCTATAAACCAAGCATGAGAGACACAAATGGGTCAGAACACAATGAAACGGACACCAAGAGATCCACAGAAACACTGAGTGGAGAGGCAGTTAAAAATTACAAGAAAAAGTATCCTTTGATGTTCTGTTCATATTTATTTATTGCATTTTAAACAAATGAAAGTGCACCCTCCAGATCCTTATCAGAAGGATAAAGATCTCCTGAATAAAGGAGAGACATTACAGTTGCTCAAACTTTGCAATCCTCAGCTTTGATTTCAGTAATGCCTCCATATTTCTGCCCATACTCGTGCCTGGCACCCAACACCCATCAGTGCTAAGCCACATCCTAGTATTTCCAATGCAGATTCCCACCTAAGGATTCAATTGGAATTTTTACTTTTTTTAGTTAACATATATTTTTATAACTAGCCTTGCATGGAGCTTTTTTCTTACTTCACACCATTTAAAGCCCCCATGAATCACTGACAAATCCAAAGAATTTTTGGGGACTAAAGTCCCTTACCAGTTATGCAGCAGTTTTTAATGGCACGCCACTTTTCATTGAATGTCTTGGATTGGAAGGGACCTCAAAGACCCGAAAGTTGATATTTCTGTCAAAATAAAAAGCAAGTGTTTGCTCGGGTGGCAGATGGCAGGAAAAACAAACAATGCTGAGCAAACGAGACAGTGACTGAGTCCCAGAGAGGACAGGGGATCCCATATCCTGATGGCCTTCCTCAATAATCAGGCAGATGTGTTTTCTACAAAACACCTTAAATAATGTCACTAATTTACTCATACTGCTCTAGGTAAGGTCCAGCGGCGCAGGACAAAGATAACATAAGAAGAGGTTAAGCAACTGAGGAAAAAAATGGCAGTATTAGCCAAAACCAAGGCCAAGAGGCTATGTGCCTCAAAGATGGAGAAGGAGGTCTTTTTTATTGGATTTTTCTATTTTGCTTTCAGGCCTGGAAAGTCTCATGGTTGGTATCAGCTGTTGGACGTGGATCAAAGTTTAGCCTTCCATTAATCTTTTGAGTTATATGTGAGGCTGATAGAGAATATTTTTTTCTTAGAAGACAGTTAAGATTACTCAGATACTTAATTTTCACTCCAATATTTCAAAAACACCTTGACTTCAGAACCTTGGTCTTGGCGTACATATGGTCTTGATAGAAGAACTCATGCTTTGGCATGGACTGGAGGAATGGATTTGGGAGCCGAGGGGAGGAAATTTAACAGTTTGTGTACTGTGCCTCAGCACACACAGATGAAAACACTCCCGAGTCACGACTCTGCTCCCGAGACACATCTGTGCTCCGAGGGGGGAGAGCTGGGGTTCCCATCCTGCCATTCCAACACCGGTCACAGCAAGACAGGCATCAGGAGAAAAATAAATAAATCATCCCAGAAGCCACACTTTCTTCTCCACAAGCAGGCATAACAATTAGTTTAATTTTATTATTAACTTCAGCAAAAGAGCTGAGACAGTCCCCCTGCTGCCACACTAATGAAGTGGGAATGGCTCCTGCCTCCTCTGGCCTCGGGGGAAGCAGAGAACAGAGCATTAGCCTGATACACAGTTCTGCTGGGCTGCAATTATGCTTAAATGCCTAAATCAGGCCTTTCAGCCCCCAAGGGAGCTAAGGTTATCATTACTTTAACAGTTCCATCACAGTAGGCCAAATACATACAAAATTCTCACCCTTTGCTCTTCTAGGCCCCCTAGACCTCCCGGTCTTGATTTCTCTTGCTTAGGCACTACTTTGCCTCATATTTCCATTTTCTTCCCCACATTTAGCTCAACACCTGTGCTGCACCACTGAAGGGACACTTGTGACAGCTCTGCTGCCTCCAGACATAGCTCCAAGGGTCCTTGGGCCAACACCCTGTCCTTTCTCCGTCCTCGGGGCTGGCCTCAGCCTCTGAGAGAGGCGCCTGCTTTACTTCTTCAGCTCTGGTTTTCAGCAAGAATGAGATTTCGCAACCAGTTTTTCAGCCAATTTAAAGATGGGCTTCTGCCGAGGAGGGCAGCAACACCTTCCTTCAGGACCTGGCTTGCATTCTCCTATCTGCACCAGAGATCCTGCGGCCAGCAAGTGAGTCAGATCTGCTGGCAGATCCAGCTGAAAACTCAGCCAGAGAAAAAATGAGGTTCAGTTTTCACCTGGGTGAGGGAGCAGTTTCAGCTCCCCATGCAGTCCTGGAGCACCAGCCCAAAGGAGGGGCTGGGAATGGACATCCAAGAACAGGAACTTAGCACTTGAATGGCGTGAGGCCTCAGCTCAACTCACAAAACACCACCCTGGTAGGTTTAATAAACCCTGGACTGCAAGAATGTATGCAAAAATGAAGAAAAATATACAAAACCAAACTCCAAGTGAGCCACGGCCTTTTTTCAAGGAGTTAGGGAACTCACCATCCTAATTATCCAAGATACAGGTGCACACACCATAGCAAGCTGGAGTAACTGCTTCAGGGGATGGTTTTTTCCCTCCGTTTGCATTTTGCGTGTCAAGGACCATCACCCATGATTATAATTTGTCTATGGTTTCTAAAACCAGAATCAAGCATGAATGAAAAATAAAAAGGACTACAACAACAGGCATGTTCTCATCATCAGAAAAACCTGCCAGACTCTCAGACAAAGGTGCTTGTGTCCACACAGGCTGCCTAAAGGTCCACTTCCAGTGGTGCTCTCGCACCTGGGCAGTTTAGCCGCGAGAGAAGGTTAATGGAAAGAATGGAAAGCATGGCTGGGCTCTGTTAGAGGACAGCGAGCTCATTCCCGAGGCAATTCCAGATGAACACTGACACCTCGTCCTTTGGTAGCCTCCAGCAAGCAACAGCTCTAAAAAACACAGACAAATGGGCTCTTTTAGCTGCGCTAGCCTGAGTCCAACTCGGTCTGTTGTAACTTGCAGGGATCCATGCTATCCGTGAGCCCTTAAAGGGAAGCACAGCCATTAAATCCACACCTGCAGCCAGAATTTATAGCAACCTCATCTACTGCTGTCTTACATCATAGGCAATTAGGAGCCTGTGAACTCATGGCTGCAGGATATGGGAGGTGCACTGGAAGCGGAGAGCCAAGCCTGCGTTACAGCACAGTCGTTAGTCACCTTAGAATTCACCATGCCTGCAGACGGCTGGAACTGTGCACAATTTGGAGCAACAGACCCATTTGGACCCTGTTTTCTAAACAAAAGTGCTGCCCTCCACACCAAGTCACTGCTTCCCCTCCTGTTACAGCTGTCCACATGCTGTCACAGGCAATGCCAACACTCCCTGCTGCTGGACCCAGGCTCCAGGCAGAACAATGCTTATTAAAAAGCAAACCAGCTAACCAGGGACGGCTGAGGGAGAGAGCAGGAAAGACCCTGGCCTTTCCTCCCCCGATTAAAACAAGCCTTCGCACAATCCATCCTCCAGCCTTACAGTAATTCAGTTTTACTGCTCTCCTCCCCTCCCTTCCCCCATGCTCAAAAGACCAAACCTGGTTTCAAAATTGAAGTCCGAGCTCTCCGGCAAACACACACTTCTGCACTTCTTCACCTTGAGGGAAGGAATCCTGACACAACTGACAATATTGCTTAGCAAAACGAGCCCCCTTGCCTCGGGCCTAGATAAAAGCAGCAGCTAGGCAGAAAAATAAATGAAAAAATTGTGTTGGTCAGGCCAGGTTTGCTACAACAAATCAACCTGGCTCCCAGGCAAGGAGAGAGGTAGTGGAACATGGGGGAAAGAGAGGGAGGCTTTGGCTTGGCTTTGCTCAATAGTGTTGCGCAACTAAGCACCGGCGGAGCTTCCCGCCTCCTTCCTCATGCCAGCAGAGCCGAAGGAGAGCGATGATCCAAGGGAGGGAGGCAGTCATCATGAAGCTCTGGCCTGAGGGTTTGGCTCCTCCAGCCCTCCTGCTTCACTCACTGCAGCCAAGCTTGAATCGCTGCCGGCTCAGCCCTGCCAGCAGCAGGGACCCTTGCCCAGGGCTGGGGACACTCAGGGCAGCGCCATCACCAGCACCAGGGCAGGTCGTGAGTCAGAGCCCAAACCTCCTCCTGCGAATCAGGGCCATGGCAGCTGTTCCCAGCAGAACCAGTTCAAACATGAGCAACTGATAGGAAAGGAGTTTAGTTTCATCACAGGGACCAAGGAGAAATTTCCGCCAGGTTCACCTGACTGTGCCCTGTTCTCACTCGCTCAGACATATCCCGCTTTGCTGAACAGGATTTCTGTTCGGACGTCCAACAGCAGACTAACAATTCCTGGAGACACCTTCCCAAAGGAAGAGGGATGCCACAGCTTCAGCACATAGGAAGAAAGTTCCAGACTCTTCATAGCACATCAACTCCCCCAGGAGACTTTAATGCCGAGCTCAGCAATGTGGGGGCCCTACAAAGATAACCGGCTGCCGGGATTGATTCCATCCCACGTTAGCATCCATCAGATAGCAAGAAAAACAAGATTAAGCAGCACCACGGCATTAGTCTTCATTTAAACTTGGCAAAGAAAGAAAATGTTTCTTTTTTGTTGGCTTCTCTCTGTGTGTTTTTTAAAGCAGTCCCAGACTCAGCCAGGGAAAGGTGCCTGGACTGTTTAATGTTGGGGGATTAGAAGGGACAACACTTGTACACTCGCCAGAGCCCAGATAAGCAGCGAGTGCTTGGGTTAAGCAGGCGAGCATCTGCCTCCTGCAGTATATACACTGCCCCAGTGAAAATAAACAGCTTCACACCTTTGGCTCAGAGAAGGACTTGAGCTTCTTCTGCAACAACCTGCAGCCTTCTCCACTCGAGGACGAAGGGTCAGAAGGGTGAAGGTTACTCACAGTTCCCTTATTCCAAGTACAAGGCTGGAAGGTTTCTGTCTCCTCTCACACTGGGTAGTCTTTGCTGTTACACATCAGATCTGGTGCTGCTTCCTTGTGTTTGCTGTGCCCAGAGCTGTTTCAGACAAACGCTGAACACGTACACTTTCTACATGTGCTGGTTACATACAAGCCATGACAAACACGCAAATTAGGAAAAATGCTAACTTGGAAACTGGACCCTTTTTTAAGTGCTCATCCACAAAGTCCATAATCTAGAAAACCACACCCCAGTTCAATGCTGCCACCCCAGTCACTGGAGATCACAAGGTTGAAGACTCCAGCCATACCACTGCAGTACCCACCACCTACAGTCTGCTCCAATCTCCTCTCTAGTCCATCTCAACACACAATTTGGAAGTGCAATCTGCACCTCAAAACCATGCCTCAGTCTGAATAGCTGAATTTAAAATTATATCATTAAGTTTGAAATTTCAACATACTTAGAGAGTTTTGATAATAACATTTTTGATTACATCCGTTGCCAGCTTCCTTCTACACCCTGACAGAGATTTAAAGTATACATTCCTATTTCATTCTGCAACAGAGATTAGTGGCAGGAACAGAAAACATCTTCTGTTCCAAAAAAACCCTCGGGGTTTTCCTCCTTCTCTTGCATTTTATTAGAGGAGTCTCAAATCTCCATCAAGCTGTGATACACTGTCACTGCAAAGAATTTAAGGCAACAAGTATCTGAGAGTTACACTGAAACACACCTTCGGAAAAGCTCCTAGAAACAAGGAGATTTCTGGAGATTTCTGAAGCTATCCCAAAGGTGAAAACGTTCCCCGGCAGTAACAGCCCTCAGCAAGCTTTATGAAAATTTGAGCCTACGCTTGAGCGTATGGCAAGCAGAGCCCTAATTCAAGAACTTTTATGAACTCTTATTGTGGGGAAGGGGGGGGGAACAAAGGAAAACCACATGCTATTGTTTATTTTGACTCTGCAATACATTTAATCTACGTGGAGTTGGAACATTACACAGCAAAACTCCTCAGCTCCCAGAAATTATGTGCAGCCAACAGCAGCAAAGCCCATTCTCCAAAGGGAGAATGCCATTTTAACTATGTTATCTTCACCCCACACAGCACTGAAACTCTCCAAAACCCAGTTGAAAGCTGCCCCCAATGCTTCCAATCCCACACCCTAAGAGCATGGGATCAAGGCAAGGCTCATGACACAAGGAAAGCCAAATCTGGGGACTTCCACCAACTTGACCTCGAGCTATTGCAGCCTTTCTCAGTAAGACTGTGACTGCATGGGGGGGGGGGGGGGGGCGCCTGTGCAGGAGTAGCCCCAGGCATCTCACACCTCACAGCCTCTTTTAGCCTATCAACAGGAGCAGACCTTGATGCATTCCAAGGTGTTAAAGCAACAAGACCCAGCTTATGAGCTGACAAAGAATTATTCCAGTGTATCCACAGCAATGATAACAGATCTCACTACATGAATTCCACTGCTGTAGCTGCACATTTCCCTTCCAGCCTTGTATCCTGCTGGAGGTGTGCTAACAAGGACTGCCCATGTGTCACTGGGGGCCTTCGGTGTCCAGCTCCAGGACACCCTCAAGCAGCTCCAGAAGCTGTGCCTCTGCTGATGAGTTACCAAGCACAGATTTGCCCTAGCACAAGTGAAGAACCACCTTCCTAAATACTCTATTTTTGTTTAAAGCCATCCTCTTGTGTCCAGCGAGTTGACTCTCCCAACCCCAATACTCCAGCTCCTTCACACAGCTTCTCCTGGACACAGAGCCTGCTGCCTCTTGTTGGGGTACAGCCATTGCCACAGAGGGAACAGAGCTGTGCAAGCTCACCCCAGGCAGGTGCCAGCATCAGCACTCTCACCTCCAGCCAGGAGAACGTGCAGACAGGTGATGTCATGGCCAGAGCAGACAGGTGACATCACAGCCCCGGCAGCCCACAGGCACCTTCTCTCCTGGTTTATCTTCTCCTGCACCTGGGAGCAGAGGCCTCTGGCACAGCCCCATCCTTGCCCTCCCCTGGGCCGGGGGCTGGCGCAGACACAGGTTGCTGTGAGGTTTCAACAGGCTGAATGAAACGGTGAAGAAAGACGCTTTTCAGAGGGGGAGGGGACGGGAGGCACACACGTACTGAACAAATCATCTGTTTGGAGCACTGGCTCCTACTTGTTCTCAGTTATATTATTCACTCAAGGGTGGATTAATCCATCACTGCAAAGGAATCTCCTGATCTCAGAGATAAAGGCAACAAGTCATGCACTGACTGTCTGTGGATCCTCCTGGAAATGGCCAGCCTTTCTCATGGCCTTATTTGGGCCGATCTATCAGCTCTCAACTAACAACAAGCAAGGAAAAAAAAAAGAAATTAAAAACTGAAAACATACCACCTGTCTGCAGTAACTTCAAGTGGATTGATCTGGAAGCAAGCAGGGGATTTCAACTCCAAACAATCACTGTTTCAGAAGGGGCCACATGAACTGTCCCATTGTTTTTGTTTCCCAAGAGAAGAGCAGTCACCTGGGTCGTTACCTTCCAAACTGGCAGGGCAGAAAGAATGGTTTCTTGCAAGATTTTTTAGAGTGAGGCTTTACCCAGATAAATGGTTTCTTTTACTCAGTGGGGACTGGTCAACAAAAACCCCTGGTGTCACCCCCCTGCAGGAGCATCTCCAGGTAGAGCAGGTGCACTCAGAGACAAGGTGCCTACACAAAATACAACAGCAATTCC
Organism: Petroica traversi; assembly: GCA_025920805.1. Taxonomy (NCBI): domain Eukaryota; kingdom Metazoa; phylum Chordata; class Aves; order Passeriformes; family Petroicidae; genus Petroica; species Petroica traversi. Next base: position 1,487,036 of record JAHLSL010000054.1, on the reverse strand, counting down.
AAGAGGTTGGACACGCCCTGCATGTCTGTACTTTGGTGCTTCACCAGATGCCACAGAGCAATTACAGAGACATTCAGAATCTGTCTGGTTTTCAGCTAAGATTAAGGGAAGGTCCCTACAGCTCCCCTCTGACTGTAGCTGGCAGCCCACAATGCCAGGGGCTCACCAACACACAGAAGGTGAGCTGGCAGGGAATACTTCACAGGCAGTGCAACCCTCAAACACCTTTGCAGACACAAAACACGCTCAAACCCCTCCAAAAATGTAAATTCGTGGTGCCCAGCCTTTTTGCCAAGACTGTTTCAGTGATGGGCTGCTCACAGCTTGAGCCCTTGTCCTGGCATTTTACAGGTTCACAGCAAGGAAAACCATGGGCTGAAGCAGAGCCTCCATACACTGCAAGGCAGGAAATATTAAACTTCTCTTTGAATTAAACAAATAAGACTCAACCACTTGGTTCATTATCAGATTTACTGGTTGGAGTCTGCGGGGAAGGCTAAACAGAGGAACCCAGGGTATAAATCAAAGGCATGATCAGAGAGACAGGTGAGGCCGAGGGTGTGGTTTCACCTCAGCTCAGCCACTGCCAAAAGGATGGTCTCCTCCTTTCCCCTGGTCTGTTTCTCCTTCCCTGGCACACTTAACTCCCCCACCCCAGCTCCCTCCTGCTGCCAAGCTGATGGCAATATCCCAGCCAAGCTGGTCTTGCTCACTCCAGGCTTTAGGGAATGATTTGATCCTTTTCCCGTGCTGTTTCTGTGAGCTGGATTGGTTCAAGTGGGTATTTCCAGAAGCAGGAGATGGAGGGAGTTGGCCAGAACCCCCCCCTTCTCTGCAGGGCATCCACCCTTGGCTCAGCAGCAGAGCGAGCACACAGGATCAGGAGACAGCAAAGCCAATTTAGAAGCCACTGCTGCCAAAAGGGGCCATCCCCCCACCAGCCCCTCCAGTCCCCCAGGGCCTTCCCAGTCATCCAAGTGGAAGATTTAGCAACTCTAACTGCGGGGCAAGATCCAGGAAAGTTTGGGGCTTGGGTACTTTTTTTTTTTTTTGAAGGGTTAGCTGGAGTCACTCCCCTGCGGCTGCTCCTCTGCTGGATTCCCAAAGCGGGGAAGAGGCAGGAATGTACCTGCCACCTCCTGCAGCAGCGAGTCCTCGGATGGAGCTGTAATGTGAAACTGCGCCCAAGGAGCTAGGGAGGGGGAAAATAGGGGGGAAAAAGGAAAAAAAAAAGAAAAGAAAATTGAGTCCCACCTGGCTGGAAGAGCTCCGAGACATCTCATAGGTATGGAAAATGGGAAAACAACCCACCTTACATGATTATTTTCCCTCCTGTTGAAAGACAGCAGATATTTCTCACACAGAAAGAACGAGTAGGGGCTTAATGGAAATGGCAGGTGGTCTGGATGTACAAGGCTCAATCCCTCACCAGGATGAACAAGCATTTTCCCTAAAGTGATCACTGTCACTGGAGAATCATCATCATCTCCACCAGAAAGGGAGAAGTGAGCTGGAGAACATAAGTGGAAAAGCCTGACATGCTCAGCCCTGGAAGCTATACTGAGCCATATACCAAGAAAATTACTGGAAGAGCACTCAACTGAAAAAAGTGAACATATACACACACAAACACATATGAAGGAAACTATCTAGTCTAGAAATTCTTGGGCAGCGTAGTTGGAGACCTCCCACCAGCCAAAGTAATACAGCAAAGAAGTTTTTGCTGACTTTACCAAAGACAAACACCATCCCAGAGCAAAGGATGCAGGACAAGGGGACACACAATAGCATGGTTTGCTCAGGGAGGCCTCTAGGAGAGCAGAAAGTGAGTAGGAAAGGGAAAACACCCAGAGAACTGACCAAGTACTGGCTCATCTGTTAACAAAATTGGTCAAAATAGCAAAAATATTGAACAGAGAATGCAGTTTGGTGCCCGTGTACTGACTTTAAGAGTCAGGATTGCAAGGCAAGATGCAAATTCCCATTTAAGGAGGAAATTTTACCAATTCCACTTGAAACAAGGCTTTTAGCTCAGTCTCACCCCAGTTGCAGACAGCAACTGGCTCTGAAGCTCCCCAGCCCACAGAAACACAGAACTGACAGCAAACCCCTGCAGTGAGGAGGAAAGGGGCAGGACTCAGCTCAAGGGAACCACTCATTAGTCATCAGCCCATAAGCAAAGCAGGAGACAAAAACCTGACTCTACATACAAAAGGCAAGTTTACAGTATCAATTAATTTATACAAATGAGATGTTGCCTAACAAAAGACCTTCGGCAAGTTTCTGAGCGGCCGATTAAAGCGATTCCTTAGAAAACATCACCTGAGGTGCCCAATCCCAGCAGGTTCATGGGGGAAGACCTGCTCAGTCTCAGGGCTTCTGGTACTAAACTAAAGGTTTCAAAGCCTCGTGGAAGCTCACCAACAGGTTCACCATATTTCCATGACATTTTGCATGGGATTGTGGCCAAGACCACAGCACTAAAATGAAACCCCTCAGGTGTCACATCTGTGGACATGGGAACAAGGAAGATGCAGAGTAGGAGGTTTTCCATCACAGGCTAAAAGGCCTGGCAGAAAGAGAGGAGGTAAAGGAGCTCTGGAAGAAGGTGTGAAGAGTGGGTTTGGTGGGTGATATGGGAAAACCAGGTGAAGTTCAATGCCTTTTTACCCACATAACCAGGAACAGCTCACATGACCTGCAGGGAACCTTTTCAATATAGCTGATTCTATATGCACATACAAACACCCAGTGATCAGCCCCTGAACCACAGCTCCTCACACCCAGCCCTGCAAACAACCCGAAATCACTGGTGCCATACACACCCAGCCACACCAACACCACCAACAACCATATGGGAGAAGGTGCTGGTGACTGTACCAATGCATCAGAAAACAGCTTTCTTCCCAAAATTATTTAATCATCATGTGCTTTCCAGTTAGTTTTTTGGCACTGAGACTTTGTTGGTCTTGCACTTCATGGTAGTGCCTCATCTTGAGCACCCACCAATTAATGCCCTGGTCCTGGTACACCTGAGGCCTCGTTAGGCAGAGCAGGTCTGCTGTGGGACAGGCAGAGGGGGATTTATGAGATGCTGAACCCTGGCGTGGCTGTGCACTCACAATCCATTGCTTTGCTTCCCCATTTTCACATCTGCAGAAGCAGTCTTTAAACAAGCCAGGGTATTTTTAAGCTCTGACAGTTAAAATCCTCAAGTGACATCACCTGAAGTCAGAGCACAGCTGCCTTATTCCTCTGGCACACCAGCAAGCCAAAGTAAGCAGGAGCCTCATTTATGGGCTTACAGCACACCTTGAGATAATGAAAGCACTGGTGGGACTCACCCTGCACAGTCAGGCCTCTCCTTGTTCAGGTTTTTCCCTCCCTCCTCAGTTTTTGGGGTAAAACCCAAAAATTTTAGCACCAAAGCAGCCCAGTGATCCAGCAGAGGGGGCACACAGGGGGGCCAGCCCAAACCCCACTGCCACCATCCTGGGGGTTCGGTGGCAAAGAACGCAGAACTGGTGTCCCACCAGAGAAAAAGGATGAAAAGCCACCAAGACTGCGTGAAGGATGGCAAAAAACCAACCTCTCAAGCTACTTCCCGTGGTGTACCCGAGCTTGCCCGCCCACACTTCACCTTGCACACACGGGCACAGCTGTTTACGAGCACTCGGAGCAGCTTAAGGGTGTAAATCACATTAATCCAGGCGACAAAGCCACCGCACTCATCCTCGGGTGAGTTACTAATCCCTCTACACCACAGCAGTTCCCATCTCACTTCCTACCCCTTGAGGAGGAAAAAAAAAAATACCTTTGAACATGGTAGGTAGCTCAATGGATCCCCACCTTCTAGCTGAGTCGAGCTTTCAATAGCTTTGAGCAACCATCACAGGTCTCTCCACAAGCCTGCGGATTTTCTGGGATGCAGACCAAGCCAGTCAGAGGCTTCCCTCTTCTTATGGAAAGGGGAATACAGGATAAAAATATTTATTTCTTTTTAATCACTCCATTACCAAGCCCTCCCCACAAGCTGCTTCGAAAAAGCAGGATTTGCTTTCAATGTGTTTGACTCACGCTCTCGACACCTACTTTAATTTGCTGGAACAAAAGCGTGCTGGCTGCAATTAAGGCAAATAATATCAAGTTCAACAGAAAAGCATTAAGAAATTGTGCTGGGAAACGCTCACTGCAAATTTTTGGAATATGGAAGGAGCTGGCCGTCGCCCTCAGCAACCACTACCACAAAAGTACTTTTTCTCTTAAAGCAGCCATGGGCAGCCTGTACATCCCACAAATCGCAACTGTCAAAACACCCGAGTCGTGGGAGATGAGAAAAGCAAACGGGCTCTACACAGCTCAGCTGGGAGCACCAGCACCCCAAGATTACCTGCTTTGTTTAAGGAAAACGCCGGGCCACGAAGGATAAAACCCCAGAGAACCAAAGTTTCCACGCTGCCGGTAACCTCGGTGACCGTGGCTGGTGTTTGGGTTGGTAAATTGTATTTCTGGTGCATGTGTGAAAGATACAACTCACTGAGTAAACAGCCCTTCAGAGCTGACAGCTTTACAGCCACAGGCTCGGCGCGACTACTCCTTCCCAGAGGCAGCAAAGCAGTTGGGGAAAGCAGTAAAATAATAATTAAAAAGAAAAAGCTACAAAAAGCCATCACATTTACCCTTTCACCAACCCTTTGCACAGTTACGAGGCGGGAGCAAAATAAACACTGCCTGTTTTCTGCCCGACAGTGTGTCACGGCTGAAAAACACGTCCCTTTTAGTTTAAAAAGCATCAGTATTGGAAGCATGGGATAAACGACTGGAAAGTTCTTCCATTAGAAGTCAGGAACTATATAATTTGTATTTGTTTTTGGCAAAGAGACAGACAAAGCAAGAGAAAGTAATTTTAAATTCAAGAATCGCGTGGCTTTAAGAAGGTAGGCAGCTTAACGCAATAAAAACAATAATAACAGAGATAAGATGTCAGGATGCTTTACAGCCAGAGTCCTCCGGCATCACACACCACCTCCTGCCTTAGGGACTGACTTTCCACCGCTCTAATTGCAGAGAAAAGTGACCTTACAGGTTAAAAAGATTGAGATTAACCATTTTAAGACGGTTAAGAGGCTAGACGCGACCCCAAACCCATCCCCTACGGCACTTCCTTCAAGCAGAGCAGCTCTTAAATGACAAATAGAGTGAAGCGGAGGCGCGTTCCCTGCGAAACGAGCCCATAAATCAGAGCCAGGCAGCTCGGAGGGCTCGCCCCGCTCCCCGCAGCGCCGTGCACCGGCTCAGCCCCGCTCACCG
>JAHLSL010000054.1:1460380-1471726 GCA_025920805.1 Petroica traversi | reverse complement strand
CAAGCGCGGAGCCGACAGCCAGGCGGCCGCGGCACGGCCAGGTTTCCCCGCGCCGCAGCGTCCCCTGAGGCTGAGCCCGGAGGAACCGAGAGCCCTGGCTCTCAGGGAGGGGAAACTGAGGCACGGAAGGTCTGAAGAGCTGCTGCAGGTGTTGCTGGTTCCTGCAAAGTGGCTTCGTGCATCCCCCCATGCTGCATCTCAATGTGCCACAAATACCCCTGTGCACCGCCAATATCCTGTGTGCTGCTGACATCCCACACACCCCGAACATTCCCTTGTGCTGCCACCATCCCTGCACACTGCTGCAAACAGCTCTGCCTGCTGCAAACACCCTCTGCCTGCTGCTGCTGCACCCTCTTGTGCTGCAGCCCATAACCATCCCTGTGCATTGCTGTTATCCCTGTATGCCACATCCCTGCATCCCATAAATATCCCTGTGCATTGCTGTCATCCCTGAGTGCCATATCCCTGCATTCCATAAATATCCCCTGTAAACATCCCTGTGCATTGCCATCATCCCTGAGTGCTGCATCCCCCCATCCCACAAACCTCTCTGCACTCTGCAAAACTTCCCTGGGCCATTTTTTTCCAGGAGAGGACATTGCTGCTGGGCCTCCCCTGAGGATGCAGCAACCCCACGGAGTCCATCCCACACCCTGCACCCGAGAGCAGCCTTTGCAGCAGCCCTGTCCCTATAAAAGGCTGAAGGGGAAGCTATGGGTGTTGGGATGGGGAAAATTTTGGGATGGGCTGCTCTGGAATGTCATGAGCAGGACTTTAGCACAGGAGGGATTGCAGCTCTGGGGTGTAGATAGCACAAACCAAAGGGATTGGGCAGAAAGCCCCAAGATTAAGGAGCAAGGGGCTGTGGGGCTGCAGCTCCAGGGCGATCTCCAGCAGGAGGAGGTCCAGCCGACCTGGGATTTCTCCTGGTGCCGTCTTGTAAATACTGCTGACGGCAGGAATGTGCAAGCATGGAGGAAAATCCCCTTCACGCCAGAGCATCGCATCACAGCCTTCCTCACAGTGGGATCAGAGCCCTCCTGATGCTTCTTATCCTCTCAATTCTCCTGAGGAATTCTTTTTCCCATCTTGATTTTGGTGGCATGTGCATCCCCAGCAAGGCCCAACATCCCTGCTGCCCACACATCCCTGCTTCCCCCAGCAGCCCCCCAATGCCACTCCCTGCCACCCCCTGCATCTCTCCCAATGCCCCATCCCTGCCACTGTCACACTCCTGCTCTGCTGCAATCCCAAAATCATTTTCCCACTGCAGCTCCTGTTTTTTGTTTTTCCCCTATTTTTTAATAACCTCTCCCTGCATCTCCTGCCTCCTCCTCCCTCTGAGCTCTGGTTTGGGTTTTGGTGAGGTTTAGCAAAACAAACACGGTCCAACCACCCCCTCCTAATGTGTAAAATCTCTGGAAAAGCCACAACAGCTCCGCAGGGCGGCCGAGGGCTCGCACAAGGCACTGGCAGGCCCCTGCGCTCCTCAGCCAGCCCTGCGAGCAGAGCACAGCAGATGAAATCCATTTAATTTTCCCCCTCCTTTTTGATGTATTTTCCAGCAGGATATTCCTCGCACGCAGGTCCCTTTGCCCCACGGGGCTGTTGCTGGGTGCTGAGTCTGGTGAGATGATGCTAAGTCAAGGAGGGATTGAAGTGATGATAAAACTCTCCAGGACAATGGGAAAAGGGGCATTTTCCCTGCCAGACCCCCTCACTTTCCTGCTCTCCACATCCCAAAAATTCCAGCAGTGGACAAATGATGCTCAAACGCCACTTTAATGATTCAGTTCTCAACTCCCAGGGGGGGATTCTCCCCTTCTCCATGAGCTGTTTTTCCTTTCCCACCCCAATGCTCATTTACTTCTTACTACTTCTAAAGAAGCAGTCTGAGGGTTGCAGAGCTGATTTTGGGGGTTTTAGGGTGTTTGGGGTTTTTTTTTTAAGGATATTTGGGGGTTTGAGGGTTCTGCTCTCGATAGTGAGAGCAGCGCTTTCTCCCCACCCTGCCCAAGAATGTTTCTGCTGATATTAAACCCAACCCGGAGGCATTTGGAAGGAGTCGACTTCCTCGCCAAGAAAATGACCTCAGCCTTCTGCTTTGGAGCTTTTTTTTTTACCTTTTTAAAGCATTTTTCTCCCTCTCCTGCCTGCCAGGCAAGAGGCACTGCTGGGGCCTCACCCGTGTCCCTGGCACCACTGCCAGGCTGCATTCACAGTGCCAATCCTCCAAATCAGGGTGATTGTTGAAGGTTTTAACCTGAAAAGTCTGATTTTAGCTGCAAATTCCAAGTTTTTCCCTACAAAACCTCTTCCTGACACTGAAAGGAGGATCCAGGAGCCAAACCTGCAGCAAAACCCCACCTTGCACCATCCTCTGTGCATATAACGATCTTCAAAACTCATTTTCACAAAGAAATAAAAAGGGGAAAAAAGCTCAAACTAAGAGCTAATGTTGCCCACGATGTTTCTGGAAGAGATTTTTGCAGGAGTTTCCTTAACAGACTCCTCTGCATTTTTGCTTTTATTAATGTGGCGGCATTCCCGAGGCTGCTGCGATGCTTTTGCAAGAGCTAAAACATCTCCTGAGTTAAAAATCCAGCCCCTCAGGCACCTCCACAGTGGGAAATGCTAAGGAGAGAGGAGGGAAATGCTGGATTTCAGTGTCTTCAGATGGAATTGCTCCAGCTTTAGGGTTTTTTTTCTCTAAAGGAATATTTCTGTCCTGGAGATACTGAGCTGATGGAGGCAGTTCAAAAAATAAAAATGCTTCTGGAACCCTATTGGATTCCAAAAAACTGGTGTTATTGGGAAATTTTCTCATTTGTCTCTAAAAATCTGATGGGAAATGCTTCCATCATTCTTCTCTGCTTGAAGTGGTGCATCACCATCCTGGAGCTTCATTGGTGCCCCTCATCTCTGTCCCGAATCCAGCACCTGCATCCTGCATCTCACTCCTGCAGCCTGGATTCTGCATTCCATTCCTTCTGTCCTAGAGCTGAACCATCCCACTGCATCTTGCTTTTGCGTCCCACTCCCATCCCCTGGATCAGCATCCTGGGGCTTTTTCCTGCATCCCAAATCCTGCACCTGCACTCTTCATCCCTCATCCTGCACCACACATCCCACTTCTCACAGCCTGCAGCTGAGTCCTGCATCCCAAATCCTGCATCTGTGCCCTGCATCTGAACCTCTCATTCCATATCCTGCCCTATGCATCCCACTTCTTGCATCCTGCATCTGCACCCTGCATTCTGATTCTTGCATGTTAAATCTGTATCTCAAACCCTGCATCTGCACCTTGTCCTGCATGTGCAGCCTTCGTCCCACATCCCTCATCTGCCCCTGCATCCTGCCCTGCTTTTTGCACCTTGCACCAATCCTTGTCTCACACTTGCACTCCAAACTCTGCATTTGCCTCCCACCCCTGCATCTCTCGTCTCCATCTCACCCCTGCATCCCTCATCTCCATCCCACCTCCTGCCCACATCTCCAACCCCTAATAGTCCAGTTGCCCTCACCAGGAACTCCCACCCCACCCAAGGCCTGAGTAAGCTCAGCCCAGGGTTCTTACTGGGCCATACTGGGCTGTGCCCCCTACAGCTGCACTCTGGCTGTGTCTCATTGCCACCTCCCCCAGCCACAGGACAAAAAGTTAATTGCAATGAAAATAATTTGTGAGGCTGGATTGGTCCCACCCTGTCCTTCCTTCCCGCTGCTCCCTGGTCCCATCCAGGCGTTTCTCCAGAGCAGGTGTGATATGGGAGAACTGCATTCCCAACCTGGCCTGCACAGAGGGGAGTGGGGAGGTTTCCCATCCACAGGGGCTCTGTTCCCCTCCCCAGCACATCTGGTGGGCAGATGTGCCAAATGGCCAGGATCTGCCTCCCAGATGGGGAACGAGCTGCAAAATGTCTGTATGGGATTGGAAAGCGATAATTTTTTCCTTGGAAGTCTGCATTTCCCGGCTCGTTGCACGCACTCCCCGTCTCCAGGGGTGCTGCAAAATCCCTGTGCAGAGCTGGGGCTGCACTGTGGTGCTGGAGCACCCCATGTCCTGCACCTCCATCCCATATCTGCACCCTAAATCCCACCTCTGCATTCCATGTCCTGCATCCACATCCCATCTCTTGTGTCCCATATCCCACCTCTGCATCCCAAATACCTCTTCTGCCACCCACGCCCTGTACATCCTTCATATGTATCTTATATTCCATTTCCCTCATCACCTGTCCTATATTCTACCTCTGAATCCTAAATTCTGCTTCTGTATCCCATGTTTGGTATCTGCATCTGCCCTTTCATCCCATGTCCCGTGTCCTGCATCCCATATCCGCAGCCCCTCTCCTGTGTCCTGCATCCATGTCACATGTTCTGTGTCTGGAAAACTGCATCTGCCTCCTAAATCCTCCATCCTACATCTGGGAATCTATGTCTACATCCTAAATTCTCTATCTGCTTCCTAAATTCCTATTTTTTTTTCCTAAATCCTGTGTCTGCATCCAGAATCCTGCATCCCGTATCCTAAATGCTTCCACAATCCCTTTTCTGTGCCCTACATCTGGGACCCTGTATCTGCATCCCAAATCCTGTGTCTCACATCTGCATCCTGAATCCTCCATCCTGTGTTCTGCATCCGATTCCTAAATCCTCAATCCCATCCCTGCATCTATGTCCTCAATCCTGTGTCCTACGCCCACATCCTAAATCCTTTATCCGGTGTTTATACCCTAAATTCCATGTCCTTACTTACATTCCAAATACTCCGCTCCAGATCTGCATCCTGACTTCTCCTTTCTGTGTCCTGCATCAGCATCCCACATCCCCCATCTGCATCCTAAATCCTCTCTCCTGCATTTACATCCCCAGTCCTATGTCCCACCTCTGCATTGTAAGTTCTGCATTCTGTACCTGCATTGTGAATCCTCCATCCACCATCCTAAATCCTATATCCCACATCTCCATTCCAAGTCCTGCATCCTAAATCCTACATCTACATCCCAAATCCTATGCCCCACATTTGCATCCCAAGTTCTCTGTCCTGCATTCTGCACCTACATAGTAAATCCTGTGTTCCCATCTAAATCTTAAATCCTCCATCCCACATCCTGCATCTATGTCCTAAATCTTATATTCCAATATCTGCATCCTAAATTCTCCATTCTGTATTTACATCTGAAATCCTAAGTCCCCATGTACCTCCCAAATGCTCTATACATCTATACCAAGTCTTCTATCCCAGAGTTGCATCCTGGATCCTCCATCCCATGTCTTGCATCTTCATCCTAAATCCCATGCCCTGTCTACATCCTAAATGCTCCATCCTGCATCTACATCCTATGTCCCATATCTGCATCCCAAGTTCTCTGTCCCAGATCTCACATCTATGTCCCAAATCCTATGTCCCACATCTACATCCTAAATCTTGTGTTCCATATCTCCATCCTGAAACCTGCACCTGTATTCTAAATCTTACAACCCCATCTACATCCTAAATCCTCTGTTGCATCCCACATCTACATCCTAAATACTTTATCATGCATCCTGAATCTACATCCTAAATCCCGCATCCACAGCCTAAATCCAAAATGCCTAAGTTCCCTGTTTCACAACCAACATCTACATCCTAAACACTGCATTCTGTGTCTACATCCCAAAACCCACGCCATAGTTTGAATCCCAAATTCTCTGTCCCACAACCAACACCTACATCCTAAACCCTACATCCCCATCTAGATCCTAAATCCTCCATCCTTCATCTGTGTCCTAAACCCTACACCCCGACCCTGCACCTCGAACCCTCCATCCTGCATCCTGCACCACATCCCTAACTCTGCATCCCAAACTCCGCTCCCGGGATGCTGCGAGGAGGCTGAGGGCAGGCAGAGTCCCCAGTGCCCGCTGCAGCACCATGAATTTGGGATGAGGCGGGGGCAGAAGTCCCGGCCGCCGCCCCGGCCGTGCTGTTGGTTTAAGGATTTGCCATGCTCTGGTGCCTCCGAGCGCGCCGGGTCCCCGGCGGGGCCGCACAAAGGGCGCTTTCAGGGCCCCGCGCGGCGCAGCCCCCCCTCACCCGGCCACAGAGGAACACAAACCTTTTATCCCCCTCGAATTTCCCCCACAGACCCCGAAAAGCGGAAAATAACCCTCTCTACAGAGTTAAGAAAACTAAAAGGACCCTAAAAATTAGGGCTGAAAATAATTCCCATGGGAACAGAGCCTGGTTAGCGCGCAGGACCACGGTGGAGCAGAAAGTGTCCAACCTGCCCTGAGCATCCTGGGGAGGAGGGGACCTGCCCGTGACCCCCCAAAACATCCCACTTACAGCAGGTAACAGGTGAAAAATTAATTTGTTTTGACAGTGACACCCACTCATGCAACGAGTTGTGTCCAGCCTCATGCGCCTCCACAACCCTACATTCCTGAGGCACTCCCAAAGATTTTCTTTTTTTTTTTTAATGCCCTTAGAAATATAAATTCCTGGGGGGAATGAACCAGAAAACCCTGTATTCAGCCTAATTATCCCCCCCTGGCCACAATCTGTGATCTCCGGGACAATTAAAAGCGCTTAATCCCAGCTGAAAAGCAAACAAGGTCGGAGCGCGGCGTCTTCCTGCCTTCCCCTCGCCCGCTGCCGGGGTCTCGCTCCCCAGCTGCAATATAAATATGCAATTAAAAAATCGCCGCTAATTGCTTTGCCCAAGGGGGGTTCCCACCAGGGAAACAAAAAAGCTGACGAAAGGGATATTAAAAAAAAAAAATTAAGAAGGGACAAATAAGAAAAAAAAGTGCATTTTTTAGCCCAGTAATTAAACAGTGATGCAGCTTTAGGGAGAAATTGTGGAGATATGCCAGGTTTTGCCCCCCGGGGTGGGTTTTTGTGGGGGGATGCTCTTTTTTTGGGGGGATGGGGTTAATCCCTGGCTCTCCTCTCTCGCTCCAGCGCTAACAACCCCTGGCAGCTCTTGGGCTCGTTAGTCCTTCCGAAAAGCAATTAGAGAGGATGGAAAATGAGGGCAGTGGCTGCCCTGAGACAGGGCAGGAATGGGGGGCGGGGGGGGGGGTCAGCTCCCTAACTTTGGGGCTGGTTTAGGGCTCGGCAGAAATCCTGCAGTGGGATTTACACTGGCTCAGCAAAGCTGTGCCACCAGTAGGTTTCAGAGTGAAAAACCCATTGCAACCTCCCCCTTGCAGCAGCCAGCCTGGCTTTGTGTCCCCCAGGGCTTTATTGAACCTTCAAAGTCTAAAACAGGCAGCTGGACACCTTCACAGTGTTTGGGTGCTGCTGCCAGAGCCCAGGCCCAGCCAGGATGAAGAGAAAGAGGAGAAAGAGGAGGAGGGGGTGGAGAAAGAGAAAGAATAAGCAGAGGAGGGGTGTGGGGGCTCAGGTGCCCGGCAGCCAGACTTTCTGGGTGCTGACGATGTCGCTGAGCTTGGCCTTGATCTTCAGGAAATGCCTCTTGAACTCCAGGCCATCTCCCTGCGTGAGGAGAAGAGACAGGGGTTACACCCCCCTACCTGCACCCCCCATCCCCTGGCACCCACCTCCCGTGGTCACCCCCACCCTGACCCCCTGCACACCTTGGAGAGGCGAAAATCCACCAGAATCTTGCTCTCCAATTCCACCAGGTTCACCTTGAAGATGAGTTTGTTGTTCCTCCTGTCTGTGGTTGAGATGGTGACCTGCAAAGGGAGGGGTGCCTCAAATTATTCACTGATGACCCAGCACAGGGGGTCCCAGCCCTGATTTCATCCCTGACCCCCACCTGGTTGGTGCAGCTCATCTTCCAGCCGTATCCCATCTTCTCACACACCTCCTTCAGCGCGCGGTAGGAGCCGTCGGCGTCCAGCTTGGTGAAGAACCGCGTCATCCGCTTCACCAGCCGCTGCCACGGGCTCTGCCGCCCCAAAACACCGTTCCAAAGGTCATAAATCCCGCCAAAAAAGCCATAAATCCCACCAGGTTCCAGCCCCAGCCTCGACAAATCCCGGCTTTCAGTGAGGAAATGTTGGAAAGCTGCACCCCCTGACGGCACAAGGCAACAACAGCATCCCAAGCACCAGAAATGCTGCACAGCCACAGCCAAACAGCACCAAGTCAGCCCCTGCTGCCATAAATCTGGCAAAGCTGCTCCTTAATGACACATAGATGATGCAAAGTTGCACCCCAATAGTATAAATAGTGCAACGATGGACCCCGATAATGTAAATTGGATGTGAAGCTGCCTCCCAAATTCAGCAGAGCTGTATTCTGGAACTGTAAAGTTGATTTTATTACTCAAAGTACTGCAAAACTGCACCCCAAATGCCACAAGGTTGCACACCGAGATGACAAACCTTGCCCAGCTGCACCCCAGTGCTGCCAAGCTGCTCCCTGATACTGTAAATCAGATGCAAAGCTGCCCCCCCAAATACCACAGAGCAGCCCAAAACCTCAGATTGCACCCAGATGCCATAAATGATGCACATTTGCACCCGAAATCTTGGGAGGTGGCACCCCAAGTTGATAAGACTTACACCTGCCTCCCAGCCTTGTTAAGTTGCTCCCTGATATTCCATATTCAGCAAAGTTGTTCTTTAATTGGTATTTATGATGCAAAGTTGCACCCCAAAGCTGTAAATCAGATGTGAAAATGCCCCTCAAGTCCCTGGCAGTGTAACAAACTGACACTAAAAGTATTGCAAATTTGCACACCAAATCCTGCACCTCACACCCTGAGGTGGTAAATATTCAACAGCCACAGCCCCAACAGTTGCTCTTTGACGTAATAAATATGAAAAAAATTGCTTCTTAAGCATATCTAAGGCAAAGTTGCACCCCAGTAGTGTAAAAGGTGCAACACTGGATCCTGATGTTGTAAACTGATGAGACTCTGCCTCCCAAATGCTGCAGAGTTGCACCCCAAGATGATAAACCTCACCCAGCCACACCCCAACCAAGCTGCTCCCTGATGTTATAAATATGGCAAAGTTGCCCCTCATTGTTATGTATATGATGAAAAGCTGCACCCCAATCCATACAATGCAATGCTGGACCCCAGTGCTGTAAATCAGATGTGAAGCTGCTCCCTGATACCCCAAGGCCATGGCAAAGATTCACCCTGACACTAAAAATACTGAAAAGCTGTGCCCCAAGTCCTGCAAACTCGCACCCGAGGTGATAAAAAACAGAAGTCACACCTCCAAGATTGCCAAGCTGCTCCCTGACATCCCCCATCAGGCAAAGCTGCACCCCAAACACCACAGAGCAGCCCCAAGCATTGCAAGGTGCACCCTGACACCATCGATGCTGCCGAGCTGCGCCCCAAACGCTGCGAGGTGGAAATCCCAAGAGGATAAACCTCGCCCGGCCGCATCCCGAGATCCCAAGTGGTGCCAGGTGCCCCCTGCAGCCCCTGACCTGGGAGGAGCCTGGGGTGCCCAGGAGTTGGCTGTTGACCAGCATGTGCTCGGGGCAGGCGGGCTGCGAGAAGCTGAAGCCCTGCACCAGCTGGTCGATGCTTCCAGCGCCACTCTCCCAAGGCATCCCGCCCGTGCCGGGCTCCGGCTGAGACGTGGAATAGCTTGCCTTGTCCTCACTGCAAGGCAAGGGGGGACACGAGGGTTAGCAGCACTACAGAGAGCCGGATGTGGGAACGGCATGGGATTTTGCAGGATTTGGGATGATCACAGGGGTGGTGCGGGGTTTCCACCCGACCACCTCCTGGAGAAAATGCCGGGAAGGCCTCGAGGCGTGCAAGGCATTGCAGACCCGTGTGGAGGGAAGCAGAGGCTCACCCCAGTGTTCCCTTCACCGGTGAGAAGTCTGTATCGGATCGGATGTGCTTGGAGAAGCCTCCAGGGGAGTCAGTGATCCCCCCCCGAGGAGAGCCGAGCCCGCTTGACATCTGCAAAGGGACAGGACACCCAATAACCCCCAATCTGGGGGCACGGGCGCATTCCCCCACAGCCCCTTACCCTTTTTGAGGGGTCTGCTGTACCACCGGTCCTTCTGGATGTCGGGAATGGTGATCCTGGCTGTCGGGCTCTCCGTGAGGATCTTGTGCAGCAGCGCTGGGGGAGACGAGGGGGTGGATTACAATATGGTGTGTATGCGTGTGTGTATATTTATGTGATATACATGTACAAATTTAGGGAGCCGCGGGGTGCGGGGTGCTTACCCAGGGGAGCTGAATCAATCTTCTTCCAAGGTGGGAGGTAGGTTTTCTTCTCCTTCCAGTCGCTGTATTCCTGGCAGCTGTCGCTGGGCTGGTCCCAGGGCAGCTCTGCCGGGAGATCCCACTGCTGTCACCCCGAGTGCCACAACCCCCGGGCACACATGTGGCACTGCAGGGACCTGGTGTGCCAGGTGACCTTGCCCTGCCACAGATCCTGTGTGCTCCCCGTGCATCCCAAACCTCCCAATGCAACCCAAACCTCCCCGTGCATCCTATTTTTTCTCACACGCATTCCATACCTCTCCATGCATCCCAAACTCCTCCTATGCATCCCACACCTCCCCTCTGCCTCTCATGCCCTTATGCATCACAAACAATCCCCTTCAGCAGCCCTCTATGCCTTCTGTACACCCCTACAAATATTCCAAACACCCCCCTCCATGCATTTCACATCTCCCCTATGGATCCCACACCTTCAACCTCTGTGCTTCACACATCCCTCCCCCTGTGCACTCCACAAATCCCTCCCATCTCCTATGTGCTCCTTCTCCATCCCGGACATCCCCTGGTGCACTCCACACACTTCCCCTCACACGTTTCATCTGTGCACTCCTTCTGCATTCCATATGTGCACCCCTCCTCATTCCATACACTGCCCCTTTGTATTCCATACCTACACCCTCTGCATTCCATTCATAGACCCCTTATGCATTCTATACATGCACCCCTATACATTCCACAAACACTCCCCCATGTCCTTTGCACCCCTCCTGCATTTCCCCCACACCCCCTGAGCACGTCACACACATTCCATCCATTCCTAGAGGCATTCCCATGTCCCCACCTTCACTGGCCCTATGTCACCCCCCTGTGAATTCCATACATCCCAGTATTCCCCAGCATGGCCATCAGCACCATGTCACCCCTTCTGACTCCATCCATCCAAATATTCCCACCTTCAGCCAGCATGGCCACCAGCACCATGTCACGCCCTCTGAATTCTGTACATCCCAATATTCCCATTTCTGGGCAGCACGGCCATCAGCATCACATCACTCCCGGTGAATACCACCCATGCCAACATTCCCACCCCCAGCCAGCATGGCCATCAGCACCATGTCACTCCCTTGAATTCCATCCATGCCAACATTCCCATTTCTGGTCAGCACAGCCATCAGCACCA
>JAHLSL010000054.1:1427719-1444007 GCA_025920805.1 Petroica traversi | reverse complement strand
GTCAATGCCCTCATCCGCTCCGTCCTCCTGCAGGTCGGGCGGGGCCGGCTGCCGGGGGCGGAGGGTTGGGTAGGGGTCACATACCTGGCGAGGGGGAGCGGGCGAGCACAGCTGCCCTGAGGGAGGCGGCGGTGGGAGCCGTGTGCCTGCGGAGGGGCAGTGCGGTGACTGCGGGCATGGCGGGAGAGGGGGGATGGGAGATCAGCTGAGCCCACGTAGCCGGCGGGGAATGGGGACTGGGGACACCTGCCTGCGGAGGGGGAGACACGGGCACAGCACCTCTCTGGGGGACTGGGATCACCCCGGTGAGGGGGGAAGCGGATGGGAGGCCCTGCGTGGGGAAGGGGGACACAGGAGTTGGACCGTGTACCTGGGGACGAGCGGGAGAGGGGTGGCACACAGGTGGGAGCACCTCTTTGGGAGGGACGCACAGGCACGGCCAGCTCTGGGGGGGGGTTCACACGTTTAGGGGGGTGTGGATGGGACCGTATGGATGGAGATAAACTTGGGTGGAACCACCTGCCTGGGACACAGCTGGGAGGAGGTGGGACCACCTGCCTGGGGCAGGGCAGAAGAGGGCACGACCAGCCCGGGGTGGGTGGGACCATCTGCCCAGGGTGTGTGGGGTCATGTGTAAGGGATGCTGGACCTCTTTGGGAAAGAGGGGTGACATGGATTATGGGGGGAGAGAGGGATGAGGGGATGGTGGGTGCTGCTGGCACCCCCATTCTGACAGCTCCTGTCCCCCAGGAGAGAGGTGGCAACAACTCCTTCACCCATGAAGCCCTCACACTTAAGTACAAACTGGACAACCAGTTTGAGCTGGTGTTTGTGGTAAGTGACACCCCCCCGGGCGCCCCTGGGGTGTCGGGAGGGTCCCTCCAGCCCCCCATCTGCCCCTAAAGCCAAAGGAAGGGGACTGCCCCAGAAAAGAAGGAGAACAATTCCTGGTGTGCTGGGGTTTGCGCAAACAGCTGTTTGCATTGTGTAGGGTCAACCTCAGCTCCCAGACTGGCTTGGCTCCTCTGTCTCTGGGATTTTGGGGTGAGAGGGTGTGATGAGGGGGGATGTTGAGCAGTGACCCCAGTGTAGCCAGGCTCCCCCCAGAAGAGGGACATGGGTATCTGTCAGCTGAATGCCGCTGCAGTAGCAGCTTATTTTAATCATCTGCAACAGGATTAAAACGAATCAAACCTCAAATAGAAGCTGCAGACTTGTACAATTTCACTCTGGCCAGATCTACTGAAAGATAGCTAGAAATGTACTATTGCCTTTACTTTAAGGAGTGTTTAACGCTCTCCTTTTCAGTCTCCTGGCACCTTATCTCCATAAATCCATACAGCCTTCCCTGTTGACCCACAGATAAGCTAAAGGTTTTCTGCACTTGACCTACGTGTCCTTGTTGCCATGAGACAGCCTGTGTGAGTTGGGGTCACCTGTTGAAGCAAAGCTCTTGGCTGTTTTTTACCTTTTTGGGGGCATTTTATAAGCCTGGGAAGGTGGAGCAGAAAGTGCAGGCTGAAGTTTGCCCAAGTTAAAGAACTCTAAATTAAACAGAGAGGTTTTTGTTTGCTTGCTGCTGTTGAATGAGCTAGAAGTGCAGTGTCTGTTGGCCGTGCTCCTTGGCAGGTGGGCTTCCAGAAGATCCTGACTCTAACCTATGTGGACAAGTTGATAGACGACGTCCATAAGGAGTTCAGAGACAAGTACCGCAACGAGTTCCAGCAGAAAGGGGCCCTGGGCCTCCTAAATGGCACCTTTGATTTTAAAGATGACTTCATGCGCCTCCTCCGGTACAGAGCTTGGGTTTTTTCTTAAATCTCTGGTTTGAGCAGAGATGGGAGGGGGGAAGAGCTGAAAACCAGGCTAATGGGTCACCTCCTCGCAGGGATGCAGAGGAGAGCAGCAAAGTCCGAGCTCCCACGGTAATGAAGACGTTTGAGCAGTCTCTGAAATCCCAGAAGACTGTCAAGTGTATGATTGAAACCCGAGGGGAGAAACCAAAGGAGAAAGTCAAGAACAAGAAGAATAAAGGTTCCAAAAAGGATGGTTAGTTGACGGGGAAGATAAATGGGAGGGAAATAAATATTCTAGGGCAATGTGTTGCAGCCTGTGCTTTCCCAATCCGCTTGGAGCTGGTCTGAGCTTGTGTTGGGGCTCTTCCTGTCAGGAACTGAAGCTGTGGCAGCACCCAGTAAAGCATCTGCGGGTGACAAGCAGCTCTCGGCAGCAGGGGACAAGGAGGAACTGACCAAGGATGAAATCCTGCAGAAGAACCGGGAGGAATTCTTCAGGAGACACATGAAAGCTGGGGAGAAGTCCAGGTGAGTGATGAGGACATGGTCAATTTACCTATGCTTTGAACTAGGCCATGGCTGCATCTCTCCTCGTTTTGGTGACCACTGGAAGCCAGACCTCACATTCCTGGACCTTATTTCCTTGCTTGCTGAAAAAACTGGGAGAAGACACCTGAGGGTTCTGGAGGGGTAATAGAACCTGATTCCCTTTGCTGGAAGATCCAGAAACTCTGGCTGAGGTCCAGACTGGTCTTTAGTGAGCAGACAGCATTGATACCTGACTTAAGGGGAATTGCCGTACAGGGTTAAAATTCAGATAAATGAACTCTGGAGATCGGATCAGTCCGTTTCTGCCCTTTTGGGTAATCCAGGCTTTTATTTTCCACATCTCCTAATTCGGTGATGGCTGCTGCTTCCCTGCACTGAACACGTGTTTCTGGTCTTTGTTCTGTCAGATCTCCAAAGCCCGACGCACAGAAGGAGAAGGGGAAGAAGCCCCGGGTGTGGGATCTGGGGAACTCTAATGCCAAAGTACTCGATTACAGTAATTCTGCTACCAACGGCAATGCGGAGTCTTGTCCCGTGGAGGAGTTTGACCCTGACATGGTAAGGAAAGGTCAGGGGGCTCCATTTGCTGCCATGCTTTCTCTGGGATCAGCTGGGCATTATGATTCTAGCTCAGTCTCCATGCCTGGATGAGAAGGGATCACGAAGAAACGTGAAACAGGGATTGTGGCACCCAGCCCATAAAGCCACTTCTTCCCTTGCAGGCCCTGGGAGACAAAAATCGGGAGCCTGGCCGCCTCTACGACCTGGAGTATGAGAGTGATGATGAAGCTGAAGAGGAGAAAGTTGTTCAGAACCCTTCAAAACCCAGGTAGAGGCTCCCACAGCCACTGCTTGTCATATGGTTCTTGATTTCTCTCCTGTAACTCCTGTTCCAGTCTAACCAGTAATGCAGGAAGGACAAACTGGTGTGTTTGGGTAGGCCCTTCTGCATCTGACCTTTGCAACTCGCTCTCAAACCTCAGTATAACTCTCCTGCTTCTCCACAGTGCAAAGAAGGGTGGCCTGGGGGGCATGTTTGGCATGCTAAAGGGCCTGGTGGGTTCCAAGAGCTTGACCAGAGAAGACATGGACCCTGTGCTGGAGAAGATGAAGGATCACTTGATTGGTATGTCTGGATCTGTGCTGTGAGGGATTAGTGGCACCACTATGTTGGGTGGGCCCCAGTGTGGATAGTGCCCATGGTTTGGGATATTCCTGTCTTGCCCCTGGGGAGCCCTGGACAGCGCAGCAAGAGAGGGACAGCAGTCGGGTCCAGTGGGGATCCTGCACACTGACTCCATCTTTCCCTTGACGCTGATGTAGGACGTGCGTAACCTTCTCAGCAGCACTGACTCTCTGCTCTGTCCTTAAAGCTAAAAACGTGGCAGCTGAGATTGCAGTGCAGCTCTGTGAATCTGTGGCCAAGAAACTGGAAGGGAAGGTGATGGGAACATTCACCAGTAAGTGTCTGTGTGACATCCTGCATGTGGTTTGGAGCTCGGGAGTATTCCGCAGGTGTGACACGTGCTCTTTCCATCCCCTCCTCCCCAGCGGTAACCTCGACGGTGAAGCAGGCGCTGCAGGAGGCCCTAGTGCAGATCCTGCAGCCCCAGCGCCGTGTGGACGTCCTCCGCGATGTCATGGATGCCCAGCGCCATCGCCGGCCCTACGTCGTAACCTTTTGCGGTGTCAATGGTGTCGGCAAGTCCACCAACCTGGCCAAGGTAGGACAGGATCCTGGATCACAGGACTGGGCTGATGGGGTCAGGCTGTGTAGCCACTAACGGGCTTTTCTGATCTGTTGCCACCTGCAGATCTCGTTCTGGCTCATTGAGAACGGCTTCAGCGTGCTGATCGCCGCCTGTGACACGTTCCGCGCGGGAGCGGTGGAGCAGCTGCGCACCCACACGCGCCGCCTCAACGCGCTGCACCCTCCGGAGAGCCACGGCGGGCGCACCATGGTGCAGCTCTACGAGAAGGGCTATGGCAAGGACGCCGCAGGCATTGCCATGGAGGCCATCTCCTATGGTATGGACAGAGCTGGGGGTGGGTGGTGCTGTCCTGGGGGAATGCTGTCCTTCACGCTGCCTCCCTGCCACCCCAGCTCGGAACCAGGGCTTCGACGTGGTGCTGGTGGACACGGCAGGACGCATGCAGGACAACGCGCCCCTGATGACTGCGCTGGCCAAACTCATCGCTGTCAATGCTCCCGACCTGGTCCTGTTTGTTGGGGAAGCGCTGGTGGGAAATGAGGCTGTGGATCAGCTGGTGAGCGTGGAGACTTGGTTCCTGAGAGATGGAGGGTGAAAAGAACCCATTTCTGTGGGTTTTACCAGAGAATTGGACAGTGGCAACACCACAAATGCATTTCTTGAATCTTTTTTTTCTCCCTCAGGTCAAGTTCAACAAGGCCCTGGCTGATCACTCCATGGCCCAGACACCACGGCTCATTGATGGGATCGTCCTCACCAAGTTCGATACCATTGATGACAAGGTAAGGAGGCTGCTGAGGTGATTGCAGGGAGCTCCCTGATGGTGACTGGAGGGGAGAAACAGGAATTGTCAAACACAGGGCACTCTTGCACTTTCCTCTTGTGATTAAGCCATTGGACCCATATTTATTAATCTGGTTTCTGCACTTGCGGGCGTGTGAACAAATGATGAGCTCCCTGAGGGGGAGCACTGGATGTAATGGTGCTGCTTGTCCCTGGCAGGTGGGCGCTGCCATCTCCATGACCTACATCACGAGCAAGCCCATCGTTTTCGTTGGTACCGGACAAACCTACTGTGATCTGCGAAGCCTTAACGCCAAGGCCGTGGTCGCAGCGCTCATGAAGGCCTAAACACCAAATCGCTGTGTGCAGATGTCCCAGAAGAACATGCTTTACCCTGTCACCGACTAGTCTTTCCTGTGTAGTGCAGACCAGAATGGAGAAATAGCAGCATGAGGAGTACTTTTTTTGGATAAACCCCCTCTTATCCAGAAAAAGCCCTTTTCTGGGTTCCTCCATCCTGTGTCCAGTGACGCAGGCTCCCTTGCGGGGAGGCTGAATCCAGAGCTTTGTATTGTTCGTGCTGCACGGGGAGGGTGGGCGGTGCCAGGATCTGCTGTGCTTTTTGGTGGGTTTGAAGGCTTTTTTTTTGAGCTGCTTTTGATTTTTAGACCAGCTTAGGGAGGAGGCAGGAGGGACTTGGGCTTAGGGGCAGCATTAGATCTGGCTGTTAATGTTGCTGCTCTTGGCAGCTCCACCGAAGCTGATAAACCAAAAATAGGTGACAGCCTGTGCTGGGCTGGAGGGGACATGCTAAATTGCCTTAAAGTCCCTGATATCTGTCCTCACTCAGACTCTGGAGCAGGGTCCCCAGACACCACGTATTTGGGCAGGAGCTGGAGAGCTGCAGTAGCCAGGTCCAGAGGAGGAAGACAGCATGCCCTGCCTGGCTCCTGCCCACTGGTCTTGGCATTATTTGCTAGTAAAAAGGAAAAAAAACCAAACCACATTAATACTGGAAGAGAATGGTGGCTGCTTGCTGCTTTCCTGCACCCTCTCTCCCCCCTCCGAGTGCCTCTTGATCCTGGTCGGAAGTGCTACACTGAATAATACAAACCTCTCTGACGATGTCTTGTAGCTCTGTATCGCAGATGTGCTATAGTGCAATAAATTGAATGCTGTCTGCTAAGAGACATAATTTATACAAAATAAACTTCATAATTTGTTCTCTGTGTATAAATAACTTGCCTCCAGCCAGGACCTGTTTCCTACTGGGTTTGGGGGAGATGAACTCCCACCAGTGTGAGGTGTGAGAGGCCTTTAAATGATACAGCACCCAAAGGTTCAGTGAGCAGGCCTTTAATACAACTTCAACATACAAAATACTGTACAGTAAAAAGACAGGACTAGAAAACTAGAGCTTCCAGTAAAAAAAAAAAAAGCTCAAGTTTCATTTTTTAATTGAAATACAGAATATAAAAGCACTAGGTATGAAGTTAGAGGAGGCTGCAGCTCCCTAGGGGACACTGCGCTCCACAGGCACATGCAGCCCCAGTAAAACCACAATTTCTCTGTTAGACCAGGTATTCGTCCATGGAGGCTCTGTCCTGGCCTCTTACCTGCCGGAAGGGTCCTGGCTCAGTGCTGGACAGCAGTGGGACAGCGATGGGCTCTGGCCTCCCTGAGGGCTGCTGGCCTGGCCTGGGCCTGTCCCAGGAGCCCCTGCCTTGGCTCAGGGCCTGGGCAGTGCTGAGGCTCAGGGGCTGCTGCATCCTGTGTGGAAGCAAAGGCTGAAAATCTGCCTGGGACTCCGGGGGATACACAGGGTGAAGTCTCTTGGCTCCAGAGAGCCTTTCTTACCTTTTACCTCAGCATGGGCAGCGGCAGAGCCATTCAGCTGCTGCCCCTCCTTGGGCACACCTGGGGCAGAGCAGAGACCAGTGTCAGATGAAGAGCCAGCTGCCCACGTGGTGGTTTCACACAGGCTTTCCTGGCTGGGTTAACCCTCAGAATACCTGCTAGCAAGACTCTGGCCAGTGAAGCCACTTTCCCCCAGTTTTACAGTTTATTAGTGATACCTCTTGTATAAAAGCATTGGCTCAGACTGAGTAGCACAAAGGTCAGCAAGACAAAAATGCCCCTTCACTAAAAAGGGAACAAACAGCTGCACATGAAAAACAAAGTTTGCAGACGTGGGAAGCAGCACAGCTGTTTAAACTGTTAGAGCACACAGTGATTTCAGAAAAGTAGCCCTCAAATCCAAACTTGGAGACACGTTTGTTTCGTTGTTTTTTTTTTTAAAGGCGTAAGTAATCTCTATATAGTGTGAAGAACAGGTTCTGCTAACCCTGTCTACTCTGCATGGTGACAGCCAAGTGTCCCCAACCCCTGGCCCCATACCTGTGCGGCCCCGCGTGGCAATCTCATTCGTCAGCCGCTCAAAGTACTCGGGCAGGTCGGCGTATTCGTCTCCGTAGGAAATCACTTTGATCCCTTTGTCCAGCATGTTCTCACGGAGCTTCTTGAACTCATCCACATCCCCCCTCCGCACCAGCATGAAGTGCTCCAGGTCTGACTTGTGCTTGACAGCCTCTAAAAACAGGGCCTGAAACGTGGTGTCATCAACTGTCCAACCACAGCCCAAGAAGAGGAAGGACTTATTTTCATACAGCTTCTGAATCTCTCGCTTTAAGAAAGGGAAAGATGTTCTTGGTCAAGATGAGCTTCATCCTCACAAGAGACAGTACCTGTCCTATCCCTGCCAAGGCTCTGCAGCAATGCCATCCTTCTATAAGTGTGGGAGGTGTTCCAGTTCCAGCACCTTAGCAGCTAGGGAATTCACCCCTTCCCTTTCCCGTAACTAATTCTCCCCCACCCTCTGTGAAGCTCAGTCTAAACTCAGCTGAGCCTATGCCTGGTTGTCCTAAGTGGGACCTGTGGCTGCACAAGGCCTGGCCCCCACGTGGCTCACCATGACCTCGGTGTTGCGCAGGACGTTCTGGTAGCCTGCCGGGTGCAGGACGATGCCGCTGGGGTTGGTGTAGACGCCGTGGATGTGCAGGACACTGAGCTTCCTCTTCTCCTGTGCCCACTCCAGCACCTGCACAACACAAACCCGCAGAATGTCAGTGAGTGCATCACATCAGCCATCGCAGCACTGCTAAATGTAACATTTTGGGGAAGCAGTCCAAAGAAGCTGCTTCTTCCTCATCTTCTCTCCTCCATCAGCCTCCACACTACGGTCTGTGGCCACAGCCTGTGGTGCTCGTTTGGGTCAACACTTCAGATGACTGGTGAATGTGATGAGAACACTGAATCAATATGCCAGATTGACTAGAAAAAGGGGAAAAAATTACAAATCCTACATCAGCATGTTTCTCAAGCCTACCAAATTTTATTTTGTGGCCCCAACTGGCTCTGAGGGAGTCACCAGCTGAGCTGACCTCCATTTCAGACAGCAGCTTCCAAGGCTCTCGGTTTACTCCTGCAGACCTCAGCTCGTTTAAGCTTGCAATAATTAGAATGCTTATTTGTAACACTGTAAGTACTTCCAGCCATGTAGATTAAGAGGTCACGCAGGAAACATGAAGCACAGAAATGAGAATGAAAAGAGAGCAAGGACTGCACAGGATTCACACACTGGGGGTGTTTAACATGCAAACAGAAGAATGAGATGCTCCCTCCGAGTAAAACTCATGATGGAGAGATGAGGTAGGCAGGTGCAAAGAGTTCAGGGTTTCACAGCCTGACTGGGGCAGGAGAGGTGTTTGCATGAAGAGAGCAGCTCTGAGAGCACAGCAGAAAGAGCAATTCCAGCCACTGCAGGGAAGAGGACATGAGGCAAGAGGGGAGCCTTGAAGGCTGCCGTCCTGAATGCCCATCACAAAAAACACTTTGCAGCACCTTATAAAAATAGAAAGCTCAGCTTTGCATCTTGTGTGAAGTTTCCCATATTGGTTAGAAACATCAACCCGAGCCTTATGTGGAAGCAAGACCAAGCCAGAAGTTTCAAGGACAGAGATCAAAGGAATAGCAGGCTTAAGGACTCCTCCTGAGTACTGGATGGCAGCCAGCAAACCAGCGTTCCAGAAAGGAGCATTCCTCCTCATTCCTCTGCTTGCTGCCCTGGACAGTCAGAGCCTCTGCCTGGAACTTGCCTGCCACCAGTTAAACCACTACAATCAGTACAATGCCCTCAGGCAGCCTGAGAGCACATCCTGCACCACTACAGTCCCTGACAAAAGAATTAATCATCCTTTACCTTCTTTTCATCAGTCAGGTCAAGAGACTCAAGGTGCTTCCCCTGGTGTGCTGCATACAGCTCCAGCAGGTTATCGAAGTTCGTGGTTAACACAAGGGCCCCATTTTCCATCAAGTGAAGCACAGACTGAAGCAGCTGCTTCCCAGAATCTTCCATTTTGGATTCCAGGTCATCAAACACCTCGTATAAACAGTCCTTGAAAAAGGTTGAGCGAACGTTGCTTGTGCGCTGAGGAGGGGAAACAGATTGAGATCAGAGCCCAGCCCCTTCACAACTCATGCCAAGTGACTCCATGAAAAATTACCCATGTTTCCCCAACACCCTGCAAAGCTCTGGGTCCTTGCAGGGCAAACACAGAGCTCTGCCTGCACCAGGGTGGGTGCTTTCTTTCAGCATAGGCATAGGACTGCAGAATCCCAGACTGGGTTGGGTTGGGAAGAACCTTAAGGCCCACTCTGTGCCATGGGCAGGGACACCTTTCACTATCCCAGGTTGCTCCAAACCCCTCCAGCCTGGCCTGGAACACTCCCAGGGATGGGGCAGCCACAGCTTCTCTGGGCAATCTCACCACCCTCACAGGTAAGAATTTCTTCCCAATATCCCACCTAACCCTGCCCTCTGTCAGTGTGAAGCCATTCCCCCTTGTCCTGTCACTCCGGGCACTTGTCCGCAGTCTCTCTCCATCTTTCTTGTCAGCTCTCTTCAGTTATTTGGAAAGCCACAATTAGGTCATCCCTAAAGCCTTCTGCTCCAGGTTTAACAATCCAAATTCTCTCAGCCTTTCCTCACAGGAAGGTGCTCCATCCCTCTAATAATTGTGGTCCAGGTGAAACACCCAAAACCCATGTCCACAACAGGGTTATGTCT
This sequence comes from Petroica traversi, assembly GCA_025920805.1. Classification (NCBI taxonomy): domain Eukaryota; kingdom Metazoa; phylum Chordata; class Aves; order Passeriformes; family Petroicidae; genus Petroica; species Petroica traversi. The sequence goes on along the minus strand of JAHLSL010000054.1, from coordinate 1,434,042 downwards.
CAGGCAACTGGCACAGTAACTGCACTTGTGGCTCCTTGTACATAGAGGAATTGTTGGGATGGGGGCACCATTTTGCTGAATAATGAAATTTTGGCTGTTTCTAAAAGCCAAATCCCACACTCAGGGCAGGTAAAAGCACACTGACCGGAGACAGCTTCTGGATAAGGTCGTGGGCAACATGAACCAAGTTCTTGTCTTCATGAAGACACTTCTGGAATCGTTTGCTCTCTTCATCTTCCAGGAGATCAAAGTCAATAGCAGCATCGAGGAGGGCCTGAATCAGTCCCTTCCAAGACTTCAGTGCTGGAACCTGGGGAGCAACTGCAGCACTAATTCCTGTTCCAATCACCAGAACAAGTTCCCGAGGCTTCTTGGTTTTGAGGCTTGGCAACAGCTTCCTGCAAGAGGAGAAAGGAGCTCAGATGGTACCACCATGAGTGGAAGGGTGTCTGGGGTGGTGGCACATGCAGACCAAAGGAGAGGGAGGTACCTTGCACCTAAATTTTGAATCAAATATCCATTGTGGCTCTCTGATAAATGGAGCATGAGAGGAGCAGCTTGGTACCCTTAAAAGACAGCAGGCAGCTGCACGGATCAGCAGAACAAATGCTCCCAATACAAGGTATGTAATTAGACCATTTTTGTGAATTGAATCTGTTACCAGGATGGTTACTGGGGAAGTCAATGATGCCCTGGAGTGCTTCCTAAGCAAAGCTAATCTACTAAAAATTTGGAAAAAGGGAAGTCTATTAATAAAAGTTATCTGGAAGGCTGTGGAGCATGGGAAAGGTGTGGTAAGTACTAGAGAATGAGACACACATGCTCTACATCCTGAGATAAAACGTGCATCAGAGCCCATGCAGGTCGGAAATACGACCTGGTTTAAACAAAATGCAGAACAGGGGTCTGGGGACAAGAGCTCCATTTGTCCCAGCACAGAGAAAAGCAGAGGAATGCTTCCTCCTAGCTCTGCCCTGGAGAGGCCCAGCCCCAGTTTGCTGAGGAAGCTCCTCAGCTGCACCAGCAATTCCTTCCCTGTGATGCCTGCAGTGTCAGTGGGATGCTCCAGACCAATCTTTGGGAAGATCCCAGATGATACAGAGTCACATGAAAAGGTTGCAGGGCTGTATTCTCCTTATTCCTCCTCCCCTCCTCCTTATTTTCCTGGCTCTACACCTGCACAGTGCTTTTAAATGTGACCTTTATCATTTATTAAGCAGATATGCTGTTCCTTGCCTTGCCTGGTGTCTAGCTGCTTTCTGCAGCAGGGACCCACTGCAGCTTCCCAGGACTGGAGCAGCAGCCCAGGGACGCAGCTTGTATGGAAGAAATGGGCTTTATCAGCAAACACGTGATATTTAGTGAGAAGGGGAGAGGAAACCAACACCACACAGATGGAGCTGTGCCTTCCCTCAGCTCCTGCCTATGAAAACAGACTTGCTAACCCTTTCCTTGAGGAAGGCTTCACTGTTACCACTGATAAACAGGGTTTAATTTGAGGAATGCAAGCCTCAGATGAGGAATAAATTAGTATTCATGCTAATGAGCTAGTATAAAAAGCACTACTGGAAATCCAGGGACTGAAATCCAAAATAATAACAAATACCTAAGGCTTAATGTCCTGCATACATCTCTGAAAAAGGCATTCCGTTCCCTACTGATGAATGCACTTGTTTCTGCCCTGATATCCTGAGCAAGGAAAAAATTATTTCCTACGCTTTTTGCACTTTCCAGGGTCACTGAATCAATCTCGAGACCACACAGAACTATCCTGCAGCCCTCTAGAACTCGCAAATAAATCAAATTAGTGGGAGATAACCCCTCAGATGAATTAGCTGCTTGTTCACAAGAACTTTTGAGTCCACAGCAGTCACAATCCCAGTTTCAGACAAATAGAATTATCCACCAGTCAGGTTCCCACTCACAGAACTGTAAGACCACTTATTTCTAAGCACAGGGACCCTCAGAGTGAATTATTTAGCCTTTATATGCAGCTCAATCATATTAATTTGAGTAACTCCCCGTCCTCCTGGAAACCACCATCCAACTCAAGCGAAGAATCGCAACCACCACATTCCACCTGATGCTGTGAGACGACAGGACTATGGAAACAGGACAGTAAAATACAGCTTTGAGTGTGACTCCACCCCCTGACTGAGGGTTAAAACTCCAGAAAAGTACATTCTGGGTGTGAAGGCCTCTGTTCTATAAACAGTAGGAAAGCCCAGGGCATGGCCAGAAGCCAGTGTGCAGTTCTTGGATCAGGAAGAGAAACAGCTGTGGTCACCAAGGGTCAGAATCCTTAAAGAACAATGCGAGGCAAAGGAAAAGGCTTTTGTTAGAAGAAATTCACTGGAGTTTAATCAAAGTTACCTGGGCTTTTTTGCAGGTGGCATTCCATCCTCCAATAATGTTTCCTTGCCCAGGCTCACCGTAGAAGCCATCCAGTTTCTGTAGTAGACAAATCACCACAAGCAAAGTCACTGCACAAGGACAACACCACCCAGACAACAAGGTTTTACAGAAACAGCTTTGCACAGGTGGATAAATCCCAAGTTTGTTATCGTTCCAAGATCACCTCTGGGCTGAGAATTGCACGTTTTTGTCTCTGAACTTTGCCCCACAGTCTCATCCCCTTCCTGAACCTCCTTTACCATAAAATCCAGAGTGTTTTGCCCAGGTGTGATTGCCTCAGCAAAACACACTTTGCCAGACCCTTCGTTTCACCTCAGCCGCTCATTTTCCCGGAGAGGCTGGGTCTTGGAGCAGCACTCCCCTCTTCCTGACAAGGCCTCTCAGCAAACTTGCTGCTTGGGAAACAGTGGGAGGGAAGAGAGGACAAAAAGATTTTTGTTGGCTCCAAAAAGCCATGGAGAGCATTTCATTCCCTGGTGATGAGAGAAGGGTTTCCCAGCCCGCTATGCGTCTGCAAGCACTGGGAAATGACCTTAAAGCCCACAGAAAGGAAGTGCAGTCTGAGAACTCTTTCAGCAGCCCGTGACATAAAACACAGAACGTCTGCCAGCACACAGTCCTCTCCCACTCTGCTTCTCCCAAATAAGTCTATGGAAAGGGAATGAAAATGAACAGAACTGTTCACCCTCCTCTACTTTTTCATTGCCAATTGTAATGAAGAGTCCAGCAAAAACTCTGTGATTTTGGGTCAGCAGCTCTTCCTCAGCATTTTCTCTGGCCAACAGCCCTTGTCTAACAGAGTTTTTGCACGTTTTGTCATCTCAGGTAGATCTGAGGGTTTATTCCAGAGATGACATGCTGTGATTACTCCCTGGCAGCAAAGCAGGTGACACAGGGCAGGTCTCTCCACCTCAGGACACCTTAGCTGGGCTGCAAGTGTCGGCACGGGTCATGTGAGAAATCAGCCAGTATTCCAGGAAACCACCACCTTTTGGTGCTGGATGATGAGAACAGGCAAAACAACACTGTCAGACACTCAGACACACAGTGTGTGCAGCCTTCACTTTCTGATCCCTTCGGAAAGCATTATACAATGGCATTATGGAATAGCTTGGGTTGGACAGGACCTTAAAGCTCATGTCGTTCCACCCCCCTGCCGTGGGCACGGACACTTTCCACCTCACCAGGTTGTGCAATAATAAATCAAATTAACCATTGTAACAACAGTAAAACACCTCAGAGAGCTGGTTTGCACCTGCCTCCTGAAACATCACTGAACACATGCTTCTCATCACTTCAAATAATCACCTTTTTATCTTACTGGGCCTTACCATAGGGCCCAGATTTTGGATAGAAGTCTTAAAGGCCTTTAGCAAGGGAGGAATCTCCCAGTTTTTCCTCACCTCATCAGCCCCGAACACATGCAACCCGTCAGGCCTCATGATGAACTATTTTGGGGGGGGGGGTTAAACCTCCAAAGACCAAAGTTGTCACTCTTGGGAAGACAGGAGGACCTGCTGGACACAGGATCTGTCAGGTGGTACCCTCAAATCCTCGTTGAATGAATGCAGCCAAGCACGGTCAGGATAAAGGGGGGAAAAGCCCCTCTTTTTCCTTTCCAGGAGGGTCCTATCTCTCCTTTTGGATTAGTTGATTTTTCTGGAAGGACAGACTGCTTCCACAAAGCCAGACAGATTTTATTTAGTGGTGTAAAGATACTTTAGATGAGCCAGGGACTAACAATGGTTAACTGGAGTGTTTCAGAGAGAAGTCTGAGTTTCTGCTGGTGCTGGGTCTGCCTTCGCCCCCTCTGCAGCTGCAAAGTTACCCAAAGGTAAATCCTTCCTCTCTTTCTAAACTGGATATAATCTATTTTATCTTTGGGTTGTGAATCACCAGCTGAGCCTCAAATATCGAGGCTGTTTGTAAACTCCCAACCAAGCCCTTCCCGTCTTCTTCCACCTGCCTCAGCACTGCTCCCATCTCGCTCACCCTGCACATTCTCATCTATTAACAGCAGGAACGGAGCCATCAAATCAATTTTAAGTGCCTCTAAACGACATTTCAAGGGTAATTTTAAACTTAGAAAAAAACACCTTTTGGAATTATAATCACCTCATAAGGTTTTCTGATTTAATGACCTTCAACCTCCAGGTCTATTATTTAGTGCAGAGAGCCATAAAGGAACAAAAATTCCATTATAAATACAGCCTAGCTCCAAAAAAGTTATTACTGGTCTTAAAAAGAATTCATTGGGATTCAGCCAAGAAATAGAAACCTCCAGTTTCCAGTCCTGGGGAGAAGCTCTGCTCCCCAGAGGGATGGACTGTGCTGGCACAGCTGAGGTAGCCAAAATTAAATGGAATTACCTCAGAGCATGGCATTCCCATGGGAAAAAAATACCAGGTACTGCAGGCTCCCCCTGGGAACACATGTGCCATGGAGCAGAGGGAGCCACAGGCACTCATAAGATAAGATGTGTTTCTTCAGCCTCCTTCAGACACTGGGAACTTTCCAGCTAATTAGACTGTAGGGGCTGAAGACTGTAAACACAGCACTCCATGAATTCCTGGCTCAGCTGCCCTGTTCCCCAGTCCCAGCCTTGTCCCTATCATTTTTATCAGGGATACAAAGAGAGTCCCTGTGTGGGTTTGCTGCATTCTCCTTCTCTCTCCACACCAAAGAAATCCCTTAATTTATACTAAAGCCTACCAAACTACAGCTTAAAACTGTGCCAAGTCACGAACACCAGATAAACCCAACCACAGCAACTCTGCGTGACACAGACATATCCAGCTGCAGAAATGTTGGAAACGTGAAGGTGTATCCCAGGTAAAAGCAAACACCTGAGCACCACGTGCATCACACAAAGGCTGAGGTTCACATAGGGTGTGTATTTACAAAAACCTCACTGCAGCTCTGCAAAAAACGACCACACCACACAGTCAACACCAGAGCCCAACCTGCAGAACCAAAACAGGGAATTAACGGAGTATTTTCTCCACCACCTCATGGAGAAGTTGCTGCTGACACCATCTCCACGCTCATCACCCAACACACAACTAAAGCTACACCTGGATGTTTAAAATCCAAGCCAAGTGACCCAGCTCCACGCTGGAAGATGGGCTCCTCCACAAGAGCCCCCACAAATTCCCAAAAAAACCAAGTAGAAACCTACTCCATTATTTTTATCTTCTTTGAGGGCTAAGAACTGCCACCAGCAAGGGTGTAATTCCCAGCTTCTTTTTCAATTCAGCGACTTTAAGGTGTTGGCATAAGATGGTTTAAAAGCCGCTATGTTTCAGCTAAAAGTTGAACTGTCCCTGGCCAATTCCCAAGCCTATTCCTCCACGTGGGAGCTGCAATTGGAGCTGGATCAAAACCATCCTAGAAACACACAGGCTCCAGGGACAATGGGGCCGAGGACAAGCCCTGCGCCCGTCCAAGCCACAAAAACACAGGATTCAGCCTCCTTGGATGTGAGTCAAAACACACCAGAGGTTTTTATTCAACGCCGTGATACTCCACGTGCTTCCCAACGGCTCCATGAGCAAGGAGAGGGAGTGACACAGCAGAGCCCGGCTGAGCTCTGTATCCCACAGACTCCCACGGAAGCACGCTGGATTTCCACGACTGACCCTGGAGAGGGAAGCAGGGAGGGGGGGGGTCACGCTTTCGAGGCTGCTCGAGCCCTTACCTGTCCTCTCCGTTGTACCCTCCTTGCTAAACCTGCGGGAAAAAGTAACAACGGGGATTCAACAGGCGGGGAGGACGCCGGGCTCCTTCCCAGGGGGGAGCATTCATAAAAACGAGCTTTTACAGAGGGCGACGGCGCGGTGGGGGCGACTCACAGCAGGGCCGCTCGCAGCTGTCAGAGGCTTCCCAGCGCCCCGGCCTCACCCCCGGGC
>JAHLSL010000054.1:1402593-1422719 GCA_025920805.1 Petroica traversi | reverse complement strand
ACGGTCATCCCGTCCCATCCTGGGCCCGGCCCGCTTTTCCAGCCTGGCGCTGCCCAAAGCAGGCTAAGCTGGCGGCCGAGGAGGCGGCTGGAGACCGTATTGCAGCCGTCTTTCTTATAATTCGGTGCTTTTGGTTTCAAGCAGATTGTTCGTGCTTGGTGCGTAAAGTGGCACTGGATTGCTAGCAGTGTGCCGGCTCTGGGACTGTAAATAGTACAGCCGTCACAGGAAAATTTGTAATAGCTCTTGAGATTGTCTGTGAATGGCGTGGAAACCATGCAGCTGCCTCAGCTCCTGTCTTCTAAAGATGTGCATCCAAGCAGGAGATGAGGATAGGAAAGTTCCAGGCTGCTTCTTTGGTCTCGAGGCAGTAGGTTGCTGCAGTAACTGAACTGGGCACTGCCCTGTGAACGTATTGGAGGTTTATGTCCAAAAAGGAGACAGAGGAGTCCTTCAACTTTATTCAAATAAAGGGAGAGAATCCACTGGGCCGCATGCCTGTGGGATTTTCTCTTGAGGTTTCATGAGGGCACTCCCGGCCACACATTTCCCTCTTCTTTTCCCCACTGGCTGAGGTACTAGCAAGGTACAGCCTTCCTGAACCGCCTACCCCGTTTCCCCCCTTAAACCTGTCATTTTACCCCAAAATTCAGAAGTTGAGGCTTATGCAGACCCATGTCTGTTTCAGGAGCCAAACTGTCTGGGCCAGGTAACAAACCTGCTCCCCGAAGTCAGAAGACATATTAAGACCCATTTCAAAGATGTTAACACCCATCAAATTGCTTGTAAAGGCATTAGCACACATCTTCCCTCTCAGGTTGGGAGCTCCAGGTGAGCCCCAATGCACTCCCCAGATTGTGTGGCCTCGTCTGGATCTTGTACAGACAGGAGTGATATTGGGGGATGTTTCACAGCCAGCATCTCCCAAAACCAGCACACTGAGGCCACTGGGTCGGGGGTTGTGGTTCCTTGGAGCAGGGCAGCAGGAAGTGCCCCCTGCCCCAGAACTTGCTCCCTGACCATGATGCAAGTCCCCATGCCTGCCTCTGCCCTCTTCCTGGGAAGTGTCAGAGATAAAATTGGTGCTATGGGTCAGCAGGAAACCTGGGAACATCCGGGGAGGTGCAGATGGGTTGAGTCATTGCCCACATCCCCCACTCCCCCAAAAACCACCTGTGTTCCCTTGTGGGGAGCAAATTCCTGCTGTATTTCTGGGCAAACGTGCTGTTTATTTTTGGATGGGTGTCTGGCCTGAAAGGGGGTTTGGGAATGAGGACTGGGGGGGGCTGCGAGGTGTCTGCCACAATCCCTGACCTCAGACTGTCCACCCAGTGCTGGATCTGTGTTTGCTGATGACTTTATCCATTCTTGTTCCAGAGGATTGGCCTCTCTGGAGAGGGCACGGATGCTGTAGTCATCCTGGAAAAGACTCCTTTCCAGGAGGAGAAGATCCCAGACCTGCTGAAGAAGCCCATGAATGCAGAGCTACAGATGCACAATGACATTTACTGCACGTTCTACCTGAGCCCTCCCCCAGAGCTGAGTGGTGAGTGCCCTCAGCCCTGCTCAGGGATCCTGGGAGGGCAGCTGGGATGCCAGGGTATGGTTCCTGCCCATTCCAGAGGTGAGGATGCAGTGAGATGGTCAAGTGCCACTGCTGGACGTGGCTGTGCCACCCCAGTTGTGTTTTGGTGACAGCAGCACACCTGGCCTGGGTGGGGAGGTCAGTGGGTTGTTGCCATGTGAAGGCAATGTCTTATCCTGAGGCTTTGAATGCTGCCCTTTCATCCCCTTTTTCCTGTGCCATGGACATGCTGCTCAGCTGAATGACCAGTGCTTGATGACATTGATGTGAAGGTACAGAAAGGCTCAGAGGTGTGAGGGCTCTGTGGGTGATTGCCAATGCTTTCGCTTGGGTTAGAGTTGCCTCCTTTTAGAATGTTTCTCTTGGAAACAGCCTGCATGGCACATGCAGCTCCTCATCCCAGGGGCTTTTTTGTCTCCTGGTAAGGACAGGCAGCTTGTATTTGGGGGAGGATTTAAGTGCTGGTAACCTTGAGTGCTGGGGCAGATGACCCCATTCCCCTGCTGATTTCGCACATCTGTGCATTTTGTAACCAAGTATAACAAGGACAGATGGGCAGGTTGGGGAGCTACAGTGGAAGGCTCTTGCCCTGGGGAGGGGACTCTGGTCCCAGTGGGAAGGTTTCCTGCAGTGGTGGTGCTTTCTAGTGACAGCTGGGGCTGTTCTTCAGGCAGTTCAGTTTAAACCCAGAATCCCAGATTGTTTTGGGTTGGAAGGACCCTAAAGATTGTCTTGTTCCAACCGCCTGCCATGGGCAGGGACAGCTTCCACTATCCTGGATTGCTCCAAGCCCTGTCCAACCTGGCCTTGGACACTCCCAGGGGTGGGGCAGCCACAGCTGCTTTGGGAACCTGTGCCAGGGCCTCCCCTCCCTCACAGGGAACAATTCCTTCCCAAGATCCCATGTATCCCTGCCCTCTGGCAGTGGGAAGCCATTCTCCCTTGTCCTGTCCCTCCAGGCCCTTGTCCCCAGTCCCTCTCCAGCTCTCCTGAAGCTGCTTTAGGTAATGACAGGGGCTTTGAGGTCTCCTCAGAGCCTTCTCCTCTCCAGGTGAACATTCCCAGCTCCCCTAGCCTGGTTACAGAGCAGAGGGGCTCCAGTTCTCAGAGCATATCCATGGTCTCCTCTGGACTTGCTCCAGTGGCTCCATGTTCTTCCTGTGCTGAGGACCCCACAGCTGGAGGCAGCTCTGCAGGTGGGATTTCACCTCAGTGGAGCAGAATCATCTTCCACAGTTAATTCCACATGAATGCTGGTATATGTTTGAATTCTGGAAGTGCAGTAACAAATTCCATGTCAATGCTTCCATAAACACAACAGCAGCCAAACAGGTTTAATACTCAAAATTAGTCCAAGTGCATTAAGTAACATGTTGTTGCAATGCCAGGTTAAATTTTCTGGATGTTTGATGTGCCTTCCCAAAAATACTCTGTTTTAGCTCTGTTCCCACGGTGTAGGAGGAAGCACTGTCTGGATTTGTCAGCTTGGGTTGTGCAAAACTCCTTTTCCCCTGTGAAAATTAAAATTAAAGATTCTGTTGTTACAGTGAGTTTCAGTCTGAGGAAAACACCATAACACCATGGGGGTTGTTGGAAGATGTTAAAGCTCCTCTTAGCTGGGAGAGCTCCTGCTTGGGCGCCTGCTTTATTCCAGCCCGGTGGGAGTTGCAGGGATTCCCACGAGGTGGCATTGCAAGACTGAATTCCCCTGGGCTGCCTCCAGCTCAGCCCTGCCAGCCGTGCTGGCCTTTGCCTTCCTTGCAGCAGTTTGCTGCAGTGCTGTGTAACTTCACATTGCTCTGATTACAGAATTCCTGATTTTATTAAAAGCTTATGCCAGGTGCAAAGCCCTTCCTGCATGTTTGAATGGGCAGGAAGCCTCTGACTTTCTTTAGCCAAGCTTTATCTTTTTAATGGCTTTCAGATTCATCTTTAAAAGGTTTTTGCAGAAATATTACCCAGTGGCGCATCTTTGCTTCCCACTCCTCTCCTTGGTACCAACTCACTCTGAATGCTGAGCAGCCTCAAGCAGGCGATCAGGAGGGGGCTGTAGACCCTGGAGCTGCTGTCCGGGCTCCCCAAGTTGGAGTGGAGAGCAAGGAGGCTTCTTCTTTTGAAGCAATTAGCAGCAAATTCAGTGGGCACATTGCATGAGCTGCTGGTGGGCAGCTGGGCTGGCACTGGGCAAACAGCCCTGTGTGTCAGGAGGGGAAGGAAGTTACCCTTTTGAGCTGAGTCACGGCCCAAGGACGTAGTTGATGCAAGAAACGCAGCTTCAAAACCTAAACAGGAGAAATTGCCTATAAAGCTGCAGTCAGGGTTTGACTGACCTGGCATGTTGAGTGGTAATGTGGAGACCCAGGGAGCCCTTGCACAGGATCTGATGGTTCCTTGGTTTGCAGGGTTAGAGTTACAGGGCTTTATCTCATTGTTCTTGCAAGTTTACACTTGGATACAAGATACAGTAAAATATTTTGTGGAAAAAGGCCAGACTTTGGCATAAAGCAGTTCATGGAACTGTCCTATGTTGTGGAGTTGTGTGATGAAGGAATTCACCTGGGGGATTTCACAGCACCCTGGGCAGCTGAGCCCTGCCATGCTCAGCTTCCTGCTTTCTGAGGTAAGAGAGACCTCTAGACAGAGGAAGTGGTGACTGTGGGTGACTTGCTACGAGGAGCCGCTCTGAAGGGTGTTTCTCAATGCTGCCTCTGTAGTCCTAGGTCGCTGGGGCTCTTCATTCAGCTTGAGTTTCTTACAGCTGAAAATGGAGACTTCCTTCACTCTATCCCCACCTCTGTGTTGAAGAGAGTTGGGTGCTGCTCCCTCTGCGCAGTCAAACCAGCACAGGCCCCGGGCAATGATGACTTGCTTGTGTGGTGACACAGGGAAAGGGAGGCCAGACAAAAGGAAAAGGGGAGGACAAAGCGTGTTACATGAGCAAATGGCTCCCTTCTGACCTCAGAAGAGACAGTTCACTCTGGGAAGATGAATTTCGCTCTGATGAGATTTTTAGGTCTGGGAGCACACCGGTGTGAAGGCGGCACCAGACGAGTCTTGTGCATCTCACTGATTTTACTGCATGTGTCAAGGCTAAAATGGGAAATAACATTTCCAAACAAGCCAGTAATGGTCTGAGTTTGTCTGAAGGGAAACCCAAACCCCTGGAGTGAGGGGAGGGGACTTTGTGAATTTGTGGGGAGTAGTATGTCAGAACTGATGTGACTGTGCTGCTACCAAAGACAGGCATGTGCAGTTTATTTTAAGGCCATTTTCTGGATGTTGCCTTGATTTAAGAGGCAGCTTAAGCCTAGATGTGAGAGGACCTCCCTCAGCCTTGGCTTTCCCCTGCAAGGAGAACAAGGGCGGATTTCACAGAAAGAGAAACATTTTCCTGTTGCCAAAGGTTGCAAAAGGCAGATGATTCAATATACACCTTCCCTGATAACATCTAGCTCCTCACACCCGTTGGCTTGATGTTTGTGGCAAAGTGCAGCCTCTTTGTACCTGGCTGCTGCAGGACTGGGGTTCTCCAAAGCTGTGTGGGTGTGATTTAAGGGCTCTTATCAGTCCTCTAAAAATCTTTGCTCCCTGGCTGCAGGCTGAAGCCTATTATAAACATCTTAAAACAAGCACAGTAGGAGAAGCTCTGGCTCCATTGCTCCAACACGGGGTGGAGAAATTGTGGGAAAAATGGGAAAGTGTGGAAAGAAAGTTTTCCGTAATGCAGGAAGCAATACACGTCGCAGAAAGAGTCTGGTTTCAGGCAGTGAGGAGCTGCAGAAACTTGCAGGAGCTGCAGTGGGAAGGCTGGTTCTTCTCCCTGGGTTTCCATGCACTGGCAGCCTCTGGGGTTTGCCCAGCCAAGAAAACTTCTTGCATTTATACTTAAGTAGAAAGCTTGAGCCTGAAGCTGTGGGAGTGTGTGGGGTGGTTTGGAGACTGGTGGTGGGGCATCATTGTGCTTTGCTCTGTATTTTATAGGGGTGGTAAACTGCAACTTTCCTCTTTGCAGTGCCTGTTGCAGCTAAAGTCCTCTGAGTACCCCAGGTCCTCCTGGTACGAGCCCCAGGGGCCAGGCAGCCTTGGCTGAGTTCCTGGCAGCGTGCATGGCTTGCCCTGGCATGTTCAGGCCTTAGAGACCCTGAGCTCTAGCAGGCTTTATCCTTTGCAGCTTTAATTCATTCAGTAAAGCGAGCCCCAGCTGTCTGGGACAAAGCCATGGGCATACCTGGTTGGGGTTGGGTTGGAATCGGTGCTCCCATGTGACTGCTGTGCAGTTATGGTCCTAAGACCAAATAAACTGTTGATGCAGCGGAGGAGGTTGTGTGTTAGATATTTACTTAGGGCATTATATATTTAGTTAGGGCTTGATCCAAGGAGCTTCCCACCTAATGATGGGAAGAAAGCCCAGAGCTGGGTGCAGCAGGAACGAGGCTTGCAGAGGAATACAAAACCTGCAAGAACACAAATGTTGACCTATTTGTTGTTCCCTGGCCATGACATCTTTCTGCTCCTGCTGGTCAATTTGATTAGAGATTTCATAAACCAAAGCTCTGCTTCCTGGTCGTAAAGAGAGGAAAAAGCACCCCTGCCCAAGGGGAGAAATAGGTTGTGCCTGCCCTATGTGCTTCTTCTGGTGCCCTGACAGGATTAAGTCTCTAAAATAGGCTGGGAGAGGTGCAAATGCTGCGGTGGAGTGGGAGAAGAGAGTACAAGACCTTTCCTCACTGATGTGCTGAGCTAGAGGGTTTTTTTGGCAGAGCTTGGGGACAGAGTGGCACAGAAGGGGATGAGGCATCATTAGTGAGCTCAGGGTGCCCTTTCCTACCTGCATGAGCTCTCTCTGCTCATGTTTCGTCCTCCTTCTGACAACAGCTGCCTACAACTCTTTTTCCCTTAAGTTCCCCAAATGGTATTTTAATTTTTCTTGTGTCTTGAGTTGTGTTTTCCTCTCTTATTTTTAGCAGGAGAGGGGAGAAGTGTGTGTCTGGTCAATCTGAGCTTCCTTTTCTCCTGGGCAGTTTCCCAGCATTGCAGTGTTTCCCTTCAAATGCCTCTTGTGGAATGACCAGCCTTGGCAGTTGTTCTCTGCCTCCTGCTCATCCAGGTTCCTTCAATTAAACCTCCTGGCTTTTTATAACCTCCAGTTAGTTGACGGTCAGTCCTGTCTTCCAGAATAAACCACAGATGCTCCATGGTGGCCCCAGGCCGGCATTCAGGAACAGGCTGGCTGATGTGACTCAGATGTGAACAGAGACAATCCCTGGTGCTTCAGCCAGCTTAGAAACCCACATCACGTGTCCAGCGGTTCCCTACCCCCGTTTCCAGGCCAGGGCAGTTTTTGGGTGCCCCATGGCCTACGTGCTGCTCCAGTGCACACAGAGCCTGCCAGGAGCAGCCTTGGAAACCGGAGTGTGGCCATGTGCCAGCACTGGAAAGACTTTGGGGCGAGCCTGGTCTCGCTGTGGATGTTTCCTGCAGTCGAGCCCAGGCTCAGCTGTGACTGCATCCTGTGTGCAGCTCCCCGGGACTGTCAGGCTCTGAGCAGGTATCAAACAGTCTCTCTGGCTGCAGTGATTGATGCTAATTAGCATCGCTGGGACATTTTGGGGTTGATGAGACCTTTAGAAGGGAAATAATTATAAGCGGACCACAGCCTTTCCCTTGCCTCCTCTTCCAAACATCTGCTCAACTGCAGCTGCACATTAAGGAATTCTGTGATCTCTCATTTAAAGCACCCTGAGTTCTCTCCCCCTGTGAGCAGACACCTCCAAACTGAGGAGGTGCCAGTGAAGTTGTTATGGGTCCCCTGCACCCCCACACACTAAAGTTATCACCACCCAGCACCAAGGGGCTTCTGCTGCAGTTCTTGCTCTGTTTTTGGCGTACAAAATCAAACTGTGGAAGTTTCAGCCTGAGGCTGGCTGTGGTATTTTATCTTTTGCCTTTTTTTTGTTTTCTCCCCAGTGCTTTGCTGATCTTTTTAAGTGAGGAGAGCTACAGCCTGGTCTTTTTTTTCCTTTAGTATTACATCATCCTGCTAGAAGTGCTAATTGAGTCCTGGAAAACAACCTTGTTTGAACATGTGTATGGTGGGAATCAGACCAGACTGCCCTTGTGGTTTGCATTTTCATATTTTATGTTACCAGCATTTTCCTGTGGATTTCATTAAGCTGGGTTTGGCATGGAATGAAAAGGCAGAGTCTCTCAGACTGTGCAGCGCTGACCTTAAAAAAACAGAAAGCAGAAAACTAAAAAAGACTCAATCATCCTAAATCCTGGCTCTGGAAACAAATGGGTGTTTATATTCAGTATCTAGCTATCCTGTATACATACTTAAGGCACGAAGAACGGCTTTGGTGCCCTGGTGTGTGTGCAGCCCCTGCTTTTCTGTGGCAGACCCTGGGCACAGACTGCAGCACTCACAGTGCCCCAGCCACTCACCTCAGTCTGGTCTGCCTGAGGTTTGCCCAGGCTCATGGGAGTTTTCTCCTTTCAGTACTGAAGTTTACAGCAGCTCTGTGTCAGTTGGGAAGGCAGAGACACTCCTGTGACCTTGGAGCACCTTGGAGTTGTGGCAGGCTCTGTATCACACATCGAATCTTGGCCAAAGGTGGATGTTTTTCATGTGTCTTAGCCCTGTGGGTAGGATTTACTGCTGCTGACATCACAGCTGCCAGGTTGACAAGGTGAGCACTTGCATCCTGTTTAATGCCACAGAAATTGCGCAGCAAAGTTCTAATCTTGAGGCAAACAGAAAATGTTTTCCTTTTGCCAGGGTAAATGATGAAATGGTTTTTGTGGGCACGAGGTCACTTGGCCCTCTTCCTTTGGCTCATCCTGAGCTGTGTTGACCTATCAGCTCACGTTGTTTGCTCTGGATCTGTCCCTGTGCCCTTGACTTCTTTGCCTCCTGTACTTGAGGCTCAATGCCAAGCACTCTTACTGAGCTCTGGGAAGAAGCTGCTCCTTGGAGTTCATCTGAGTTTGTGGCTGGACAAAGTTGCTGGGTGTGTCCTGTGAGCTTTTGATTGAAGTATGAGGAAGATGTGTCCCTGTCCCCAGGGTTGTGTTTCTGACCTGGTTGTTGACTGCACATAAACACTGCCCTGGGAGCCCCACCTCTGCCCTGATGTTGCTCACGGGCCTGAAAGAGCGAATGTGGAAAAACTCAGACAGCAAACCCCTCCACCTGAACTGGAAAGACAGGCCCTGGGTATGCTGTTGGTTTTTTCTTTCTCCAGAAAAGCAGTGCAGAGCAGGAGGTTACAGGACTTGTTTGCTTTCCATGTCCATTTCTTACCCTCTCTTCAAAATGTCTTAGTATGGCATTTTTAGGAAGGGAAAACAGATTTGTTGGGACTGAAGGAAGCTGTGTGGGTGGTAACTAAGTCACCGTGTTTGTTCCTAGAGATCAAAGCCACAGTGGTGTACCCTGCCACAGAGAAACACATTCAGAAATATCTCCGTCAGGAAGTGCACCTCATCCGTGAAACCTGGGAGGATTACAAGAACATAACCCTGCCCTTCATCCAGTCCCAGAGCTTCAGCATCCAGGTATGGGTACCACACCCTCTCCTGCAGACACGTCTCTGCTGCCAAAACACTGTGTTGTCAGAAGACTCCTCTGCAGCCCAGGCTGGAGAGCCAAGAGTGCTCTATCCCATCTCCCCATTGGTTGCATTGTCAACTCTGTGGTGCTGACCCCTGTTATTTGGTTGGCTGGGACATCTTTTTCCATCTTTGCAGAAAAACTTTTGCCTTGGAGAAGTTGCCTTTCCTAAGGTTTCTGGAGGAACTCTGCAGTTTTTTCTCCTTTTCAAGGATGACTTCCTGGGCATTGGTGCTGTTGACTGGGCTTCTTAGGAGTCTCTGGATTGTTGTGGAAATAGAAAGGCATAGATTGCACTTGGATTCCTGCATCACAACTCGCTCCTCCTGCCATTCAGCCCCTCAGTCCATATTCCATGTGGTGAAACTGTTACTTTTAGTGTCCTACTTGCCCCAGGCAGCCCAAACTTTTTTCTCGCCTTTATCCTTTTTGACTGTTCCTTTCCCTGTCTTTCTCCTTTAGAGACCAAAGGAATACAAGTCTGTAGGGATTGACTCATGCCAGCCTTAGCAGAAGGGGCAGTAAACCAAATCCTGTGGCTGCTGAGGCTCTCCATTAAAAATAACTCCCCAAAACTAACCAGGAGCCTTGGATGCCTCCCCATTTCCCCCATCTTTCCTGCTGCCTTAAACTGCAGCATTTATTAGCAGGAGAAAGGCAAGTGTGTGTTTCCATTGGGCCACAGCCTGCATGGAGTATTTTTGTGCTTTTGCTCCCAAATCTCTCAAGTTTCCTGGTGTAGTAGCTGCCTTCAGGAATTGCTGGAGCTCTCACTCTTCTCTTGCCCCAAATGCCTGTGAGCTGATTTCAGTACATGGAAACATGTTCCTGGTGACCATCAGGAGCATCTGCTGAGAAATCACGGTCATCATGGTCAGTCCTTGACCTCTGGGATTTAATAATGCTGTTCCTTGTCTTTATCCAACCCCTTTGGCTGAGTAGAAGGGGAAATGTGAGGGGTGACAGAAATACCAGGGGACTACAGAGGCTTCTGTGTTTCCTGCTGGAGGACACAAAGTGTGGATGCTTTCAGGATAATGGTTTTATTATGGGGCCAGTCCCTGGACATGTGTTCTGCTTGCTGAGCTTGTGCTGGGAGCAGCAGGAGCAGTCAGCCAAGGACCTGCCCATCACGAGGCAGCCTTGGGTTTAAAATTCAGCTCATCTGATCAGTGAACTTATTTAGGGCACCGATAGCTTGGCACTTGTGATCAGAGCAGGCATAAAAACCCCAACAAAAGGCAAATGTCCATTTTCTGCTGAGCTTCCTGCTGCACTTTCCTCCCAGGGTTACGGAGCAGAGCAAGCTTGTGCTGTTCTTTCCAGAATCACTTAAAGAATCTAACCTTTAAGATAATGCTAAGGAGAAAGGATACCAATTTAAGCAAAAAAAAAAAAAACAAAACACCCAGATCAAGGGGAGAGAAGTTGTTTTTCCTTCCAGATGAATTCAGGTCAGTTCACAGTGATCCTAAGTGTTGATTGGATTAATTAAACTCCTGATGGATTTTCCCAGAACTGTCTGGTGTGCACTGCCAGCCCAGCTCATTCAGTGTATTTGTGAAACTGGCTGCACCTTCCCTACCCACTGGGAGCAACCAGAATATTTCAGACCTATATTTGATGAGGAAAATGATTTTCCAAACATTTTCAGCTTCCAAGCTTTAGCAATTTGTTGCTGCCATATGTTACCTTCCAGTGACCTGGCTGAGGACTCTTGCCAGTCCAGTACTTAATCTAGGCTTAAACTCTAGAGCATAACACATTTTGTAGGTGTAAAGAAGGATGCTGGAGCTGAGGCTGGGAGCCAGGGAGAGCAAAGATGCTTTTCTCTGGTCTTACTCTGTCACTTATCCTTGGTGTCTTCCATTTCCAAAACTTTCTCTGAATGGTGTGTTGCCTTGCAGGAGGAGCGGGGGGGGGCTAACCAGAGCAAGGATTACAGGCAGGCTGGAGGCTGGAACCTTAAGTATGGAAGAAGAAGAGTGGTGAGCTGTTTTCTAATCAGCCAGGGAGCCAAGAGACATGCATTGCCCAAAAAAACACAGGCTTTTCGTATCCCTGCAGAGAGCTGCCAGCAGCCAGAGCCACATCCAACTCTGCTCCTTCCTCTTTGAATAGGGAACCAAATAACCAAGTTCCCTTCCCAGACCTGGTTGTAAAGATTTTGCTGCAGCTTGGGAGCTAAAAAGGATGTAAACAGCCCCACGATGCTGCAAGAGGTGTATGCTGAGCCCCACAAGGGCTGGATTTTACTGCTTTTTACTGAAGTGCTCACAGTATTCTGGAGTTTGTTGGTTGTTGAAGTGTTTTATGGCTATTTAATTACAAAATTATATAGTCATCTTTAAATAAAATTGGGAGTTTTTACATATTCTAGTTGCAGAGAATGTGCAGTAATCCATGAGCTTGGGCTAAATGCACCTGAGATGTTGGGTTTTTATTCTCTACTGATTTATAAGTCACATATTTCTCTTTCAGTGGGTTTATAATATCCTGGAGAAGAAAGCTGAGGCTGATCGAATCATCCATGAAAACCCAGATCCTTCCAATGGCTTTGTTCTGGTTCCGGATTTAAAGTGGAATCAAAAGCAGGTTGGTTTGCTCCTCTAATGCTGCCTGTCTGAAGGTAATCCAGAGGAAATGTCCACTTCCAGACTACTAAGAGAGCACCACGAGACAGTGTGAGTAGGTTTCTGTGCACACTGTTGTTAGTAGTGACACTGCCGGGACCTTTTAGCACGAGCTGACTGGGAGTGCTGCAGACACAGGCTGTTGTCTCTGCTGCTAAGATGGATTTATTAGATTCACTTCCACTTGTCTGTATCAGCCCAAATGTTGTCAGGATGTGTTTGAACCAAAATCCTGTGTATTTGTTCTGCTGAACTTGTCTGGGGTTTTTTTGGGTTTTTTTTTGGTTTTTTTTTTTTGCAAGCCTTGACTTGAGGTGCAAATCAGGCAGCTGTGTTGCCCTTTCTTTGCTGCAATTAACTCTCCTCCACAGTGTTAAACAGATGGCTGTTGGCTGATGAGCAGCTGCTTTACCCCTTGTGGGAGTGGCCACTTGGTGAAAGTGATTTTTAAAACCAGGTTCTAATCCTAAATTGAGAATTATTTCTTGGGTTCCGATTCCCTTTCGTGCTTTAAATTTGGCAAGGTGAAACTCCATACATGCACCCCTCCTTGAAGCTGGTGGCATCAAGGAAAGTCCCCATCATGTTTCTGATCCTCATATGCTTCTGCAGGGGCACGTGGGGAGAGTTGCTGTATGATTAAGATTTAGAAATGGAAATTAAAACTCAAAAAAATGGGAACTCAAGGCTGTTGGTGGGCAGCTCCATCCTGTCTATCTGTGCAGGGAGCAGCTGTGTGTGGTGCGGAGCTGAACTGTCTCTGGGAGTGACAGGAGAGCCCTGCAGGGTGGTGTCTGCTCCCTGTGAATTCCATGCACATCAGCTACTCCAAAATTCATCTGTCAAGTGGTGATGGGGTAACTAAGCTCCAATTTCCACTTGGTCACCAATTGCACATCCTTCTTCCTGATGAGATTTTGCAGTGTGGGGGATACATGTCCAGCTTGCAGGATGTGCCCTGTTCAGTGCCCTCCCAGTGGAGCAATATTTAGGGATTCTAAAACATGCAGCATGTAGTCCCTTTCCTGGCTGTGAGGAAAGCCTTGGTGGAAATCCTTGTGTGCTGCAACCAAGCTTTGCTACTTACATTGGGATTGGGCTAAAATCATAGATGGGCTAAAATTTGTGCTTTGACTTTCTCTAGAGACCTGCTGCATCCACATCTTCCAGCTGGCATGGTCAGGGAGTGCCTCAGTAGTAGCATTTGTCCTTAGGGGAGGTTTCCCCATGTTCCCTATGCCTCTTGGAGTGCTGAACAGTATCTTCTGGACTTCTCCACAGCTGCTGGGCTGTCTGCACCACAGACATCCCTGGAGCTATCCGGGCCCTTTGCTGATCTGCTTCCCAGGCAGGCGAGACAGCATCCCAGGAAGGGTTGTCAGCTTTGCCTTTGAGCCAAGGAATTTCTTCTTGGCTGTGGGTGGCACTGAGCCAGAGCCGATCCCAACAGCCCCAGGCTAGCCTGGGAACACAGGTTCCTTCTGCCACATCTCACCTGACAGGCAAGGCTGCTGAATGAAAGGGAGGTGAGATGCAGCTCCCAGCAGGACTCTCCAGGCCCTCTCTCAGAAGTCCTTTCAGCAGTGTGGCCCTCACTCCTTTAGTCCCTGGCCTACAAATCCTGTGAATTCACCTGAAATTGTTTCAAATTAATGGAGGGGGATAAAATTTCTCTTTAGCACTGTGAAATCTGCTGGCCTCAGCCTTCTGGGTGCTGCTGCCCAACTTTGATAATATTTGAGTTGCTTTCTTGGGATGTTTAACTTTTTTTTTTTTAATTTTTGGTGTGCTTTTTATCTTCCACAACCTTTGAGTTGATTTCAAATCTGCAGGAGCCCTGAGGCGTTGCCTGAAGCAATGCCTGGCATGACATCATTACAAGCCTTTTTAGCAACAGGCTTATTTGTTTCAAACAGCAACATGCAGATGTTGTTCTAAGGAGAAGAGCTGTTTGCTTTTCCTCCCACCAGCCAGCCTGGAGCCAAAGAGCACAAGCTGATACACCATCATTTTCTGGAGCTGTGCATGGGAATCAAATGGAACCATGAGCGTGGCTGTGCTGGCTGGGTGCGGGAACAGCTCTGTGCTTCAAGAGCCTTGTGAAGGGTCCTGAGAGCATCCTTTGACGTGAGCATCTATTCCCAAAAAAGCTGCATTGGGTTTCTCACAGCCCTGAAGAGATCTGCTGGGCCTCAAATATCCAAACCCTTTGCTTTCCAGTGTTTATATTAGAAAATCACAAACTGAGCTGAAGGAGGCTGGGATTTTTATTTTTTTAAAGTGTGACGATCCATAACTCTGTGTTGTGTTAAACTTTGAATGCGTCGAGTGCCTCAGGGGATGCCGAAGGTTTGTCTGAGAGCTGTTTAAGGGACATATTTTAACTGCCCCGGGTTTATACAGTGACCAATTAGATCTTGAAAATTGTTATTTATAGAACTGATGTGACTCAAAAGTGGACAGCTGTTTGCACAGTGGAAAAGTAGAGAGCTTATCACTGGGAAAACTTTTCAGTTTCAGTTTTGGCTGCTGTGGTTCACTGTAAATCCTCGTCTGAGCGTGCTGTAGATCAGCCATCACTGAGAAGCCTGTGGGGTGTGCATGGAGGGTGCTGGCAGACCCCCCCCAGGCTCCTGGCTGGGTCTTAGTGATGCCACATATCTGGGTGGGTGCCTGTACCTGGTCTCCCACCTCAATCACACAGAGAAAGCATTTTTGAGGTGTTCAGGGCGATGTGAAGGTGGAAGGGTAGGACTGAGCGTGGTGCTCACAGTACGAGAGGGCTGGTCACTCCATCTGCCTCTAAAGCTGAGAAGGCATTTGTGATCCCACTGTTTATGAGGAGAAATGACTCTTCCAGTCATTTCTGGACAAAACGCAGTTTCTCCAGAAATGATGCTTTGAGGTGCAGTGGGATATTCAGCCCAGTGTGGGTGTTGAGGACTGGTATCCCTGTATGGCACAATATTCCTGTGTGGCACAAAAGTATCCCTGTACAGCACAAATATCCCTGTATGGCACAAATATCTCTGTATAACAGAAGTATCCCTGTATGGCACAAGAATCCCTATATAGCACAAATATCCCAATATAACAAATACCCCTGTGTAGCACAAGAATCTCTGTATAACAGCCTGGGAAGCTGTGAATGGTGTCTCAGGTCCAAAGTGCAGCTGCCTTCATGTGCTCTTTCTGTGTCCCCTCCATGCCATCCTGCCTGTGCAGCTGGATGACCTGTACCTGATCGCCCTCGTGCACCGCCGGGAGATCAAGTCTCTGCGGGATCTCACAGCTGAGCACCTCCCACTGCTGAGGAACGTCCTGCAGGAAGGGAAGGTGAGTGTCCCATGCTGCTGTCCTGGCCAGGGAGAGCTTGGCTGCCTCTGCAAAGGCACTCCCTGGGTTTCCTGGCACAGCATCTGCCTGGGGACTGCTCCTCAGGAGATAAGTCAAGACACAGGGTTGTGCTGTCCTCTCTGCCCAGACACTCTGGATCCTGGCTCTCCCTTGATCATGCCACAGCCAGGTGCTGTAGGAATGCTCTATACATCTCTTAGCAGGAGCTCCTCATTTTAACAACTCTGTCCCAACCCCTTGCCTGTTCTCACAGGCTGACGTGTTTTTCCACAGGGTGTGTTTGGGAGATGGATGTGCAGTAGCTTCTCTTTCCTTCACTGCGTTAGAATTTGGAAAGTAATTGCACTGGGGAAGGTGGGAGATTAATTAAGAGATTAGTCAGGGGATTGCAGCGAGCAGAGCCGGCGTGCCGGAGTTCGCTGTTGCTGTTTATAGCTTTAATTACACTGGCTGGTAACAGATCCCTGCTACTTTTCCAGTAAGTTGGAGTGATAAGGATGAAAGGGAAAATGATATGGGTGGATAGCACATCCCATCATGGAGAGATAAAAGTGGGGCAGTCGCAGGCCTTGCTCTGTCCCCACAGAGGCTGAAATGGAGGGTGGGGAAGAGCTCTGTCCTTCCAAACTTCTCCCTCTCCCTTGCTGTAATGAAGCAGAATTCCCTTTTACCTTTCTCTGTGCCTTTCCTGCCATCCAGGGATGTTCTTTCCCATCCATTCCAAGGTTCTGCCAGTGCTGAGCTGTCTGTTTCCCCTCTGCAGGAGGCCATAGTGAAGCGTTTTGGTGTGTCTGGCTCCCAGCTGCGGATCTACCTGCACTACCAGCCCTCCTACTACCACCTGCACGTGCATTTCACTGCCCTGGGCTACGACGCTCCGGGCAGCTCCGTGGAGAGAGCCCATCTCCTGGCTGATGTCATTGACAACCTGGCCATGGACTCCACCTACTACCAGAAACGGGCCCTGACCTTCCCCCTGTGGGGTGATGAACCCCTGTTTAAGAAATTCCAGGAGGCAGGAAAAGTGTGAGGAGGCAGAGGTGCTTTTGTATAATTTTTTTTTTTTTAGTAAATACCCATTTTCAGGGTTTTTTTTAGGGTTGTGTTCCTTTTATGTTTTTGAACTCTGTTTTTGTACAAGGTGGGGCTGATGATCCTTTGCTATGGAAACCATGTTGTCTGTTCAAGTCCATTAAAAAAAAAAACATTGGTTGAATAAACTCTTTTGAGTGTGCTGGATTTTACCTCAGACTGGGCACTTCTGGGATGCAGTGAGCAGAGGGGTTTGGGCAGGAGTGGCTGTGTGTATCCATCTTTTCCACCTGATGTCAGCCCAAACAGAGCAGTAGATAGATGGACAGGTCCAAAAAACACCACTGTCCTCAGAAAGCTTCATGTATTTCCTACAGATTTACCCCTGGGAGTGGGATTGCAGCTTTCTTCGAGCAGGGAGGGGTGCCTTGCTCCAAAGTGCTCCAATGACTAACCCGAGTCCTCACCCTTCCTGTCTGGCTGTGTGGAGACAAGCACTGTGTGCTGCCTGATCCCCAGCCCGAGAGCCATCACCCCTCTGCAGTCATCTGTGTCTGAAACAGCCTCATGTGCAGGGGCAGCCCTTTCTGACACAGGCTGCTTAAGGGTTTGCAAGGATTATGGGTTAAAGCCCCCCCAAAAGAAATAATAGTGCTCTTTCTTCTGCCAAGGTGGTGGCAGGACAAGAAAGTGCCAGGAGCTGGATTCAATGATCCATTGTGGTGAAAGACCCAATTTCTCTGTGTGCAGGGAGCTTGCTCAGCCACCCAGCCATTGGTTCCCTGGCAGTTTCTCCACTGAGCACCAACCTCTGAAAACTTCATGAGTTCTTGGTGCCAAAAAGGGCTCTGGTTTCTGGTTGGTAACCAGGGATGTAATTGCAGGAATGATCTCGCTGCTACCCCAGTTCTTTGCTCCTTTCCACACCCTGAGCTCTAAGAGGGTATTTTTGCTGAAGGGGGGAATCCCCAACGTGATTTATTTTTCCCAGGCTGCTGCCTGTGCCAGAGTGCTGCCTGGAGCTGGCTGGAGCGAAGTGGCATCATTGGAGCTGCCCTGGGGCTCTGCTCAGCTCAACCCATTTATAAATATTCAGGTCAGGCAGCTCCCTGATGCTTTTTAGCAGCAGGGAGAGGCAGAGCAGCTGGATGCAGCCACCTTCCCTTAATTCTCTGCAGAAATTCCCATTTCCTAGGTGAACAATTGGGCTTGATGATCTTAGAGGTATTTCCCAAATTGCGCTCGGAATCTAGAAGTGCAATCCATAGTAAGAAAGCTGAAGTGATCTGCTGTGGGAACCTTTCCCTGTTGCTACAGCTCTACCCACCTCCTGAGCAGAGCAGGCCAGTTGATTTGGGGAGCTGGGGCCTTTAGGATCTGGACATGGTCAGCGGGTCAACTGCCTGTCCTATGGCTCTCCCTTCCCAAGGTTTTAAATTGCTAAGGGACAGGGATGAGTTTTTTCCATACCAAAGCATATTCTCTGCCAAGGGAGAGCTTGGCCTCCTTTGGTGAGGGAACATCCCAGTTTTGTATCTCCACCCAGAGCAGCCCAGGAGTGGAGATGGTTAAACAACACACAGACCCATCCAAGGAGGCTCCCTGGTCCTCAGGTATTGAAAAAACACCCTCAGTCTTGAAAATAGACTCTCTGAGGGCTGTGACAGACGACCAAGCAGCACATCTTCCACAGACCATCTGCCTGGCTCCTGCTGGAGGAATCGTTTTCCTGAGAGACTGCACTGGAGAGCAGGGGGATACAGGGAGCCTGGGACGGGGGCTGTCTCTGCCTGTCCCAAAAGAAGGGGTCAAGAGGAAGCATCTGGAGCCTATAAAGGATGAACTGAGGTCCTGGGGCTGTGCCTGCAAAGCCAGATGGCATTCCCAGGCTGTGGTTTGAGGAAGGGTGAGCCCGAGGTGATCCAGGACAAAGCCAGCTTGTGCTGAGCATGAATCGTTGCATTCTTGTCCCTCTGGAGCAGATGCTGTGAGCCTGGCTGAGGGCATCCCCTTCCTCCTTCCTGAACAGATCCTGCTTGCCTGGCTCCTGCTCTGGCCTCGTCAGCCTTTTGGGGGCGTTTTGGCTGTGGTGTGATGGATGGCACAGCCTCTGCCTGTGCCTGGTGGGGCAGGGCACCAGTCCTGCCCTGCCCTGCAGCGTTCCCCAAACCCTTCTATTGGTGTGAGTTCTGAAGGGTGAAGGCAGAGCTCGTTACAAATTCACTTCTCAAACAGCCAGCATTCTTTCTCCCTCTTCTCCAAATTATTCGGTGCTCATCATGCTGAATTAATCCAACTGGCAATTTATCCTTTGTAAATTAAATATTAGGGCAGGGTGTAGTCATTACCAGCAAAGGCTCCTGGCGCTCTGCTATGGTAAATATATTCCCATTTTTTTGGTGGACTTTTAATAGGCTTTTCCTCAGCCTGTTATCTGCTGAGGCTGTGGTGGCCACAGGAAGCTCATGGCTTTTTTTGGGTCCCCCCAAGGCAACACAGGTACCTTGTGACTGCTCCATGGATGCAAGCAGGTGTCCGGAGATTCCTGTGGGATGGACACAGCTGGTATCCAACACTGGGAATGGGATCACCATTCCTACCCCAAACATTGGTGATGCTCAATCCACAGCACTGTGACCTCTCCCTGACAGAGACCTGGGCAAGGCAGCTCCCTGATCCTGGATTTGCACCTCTGCAAGGGCTTTTATCCTGCTCCCAGTCCTTTTGATGTTGCCATGGGGCGATGCTGGGGGTGGAGACCATCATCCCAAAATGAGCCCATCCACCATCACCAGCAGGACGCAGCTGCTGGGGACTGAGAAGATCCTGGGGAACGAAGCTTTGCAGCCTCTTTTAATATTCTGTCTTGGGGGCATGGCAAAAATAGACATTTGGGATGCATTATTATTGCTGGAGCTTCACTGAATGCAGTTTATTATTTTCAGATGCAATAAACCAAGCAGGAGAACCCATGAGACTGAAGGGTCAAAATATCCTTCAAGCAAATCCCTGCCGAGCTGTGGCCCCACTAATTACCCCAGATTGTCTACAAGCCCATGGCAATTAAAACCTAATTACAGCAAGTCCGCCTGTCACCATGGGTAAAACCCTGCCCCACTTGTTAATGGCAAGGAAACCCCAGCCTAAGGAGGACGGGGAACGAGGCAAGGATTCTCTTCAAATATTGATGTAGTTCCCTTGGCAAAATCAGATTTATCAGCTCCACAGGTATTTTATCGATTTATTTTGGCACTGGACATCTCAGGGACTGGCAAAACTTGCCCTGAACAGGAGGGATGAGTTTGAGGCTGCAGAAATAAAAAAAGTTTTGATGGGAATAAAAAAAACTTCAAAAGGTTGACTTCTAGTTTTGTGTCTTGTGGGGTGGGATGGAAATGGAATCCCGTGGGAGAGCAAGGTGGTCTGACACTGGGCATTCCTGTGGTGAGGTTTAATTTATTTTCAGGAAAAAGAAAAATACTAGGTGATGATTTTAAGCAAAGCCATCCCCAGCGCCTTTGTGTGTCATCTCACCATGGCTGGAGTACAATCTCATGGGGCTTCCAGCATCATCTCATGGGGATTCAATTGGGGAACAGTGCAAACCCCCTGGCTCAGTGTAAATCTCCAGCCGGATAAGCTTTGCCCACCCCCAAAACTTGCTGTGAGACAATTTTGGCGGGTTTTGGGGGGGACCCCGTCATGATTTTTGGGGGTCCGCAGGACCCTGGGATGGCGTTTTTGCCCACCCCCGTGCCGGCGATAAGGGATCTTTGAGCTTTCAGCTCCCGGGCTGCTCTTCCCCTCCCTCTCTCCTTCCTCCTCCTCCTCCTCCTCCCTCCGCCGCCCATCCCGCGCTGTGCGCAAGCGTGTCCGCCCCCCGCCCGCCCCTCCGGGCCGGCCCCGC